>CAIGRB010066088.1:0-50964 GCA_903798255.1 Fraxinus quadrangulata
TGCCTTTCCACCTTCATAGTTACATGTAGCACGGCTCCAACTCCACATAATGTTGCAACGCTACCACATTAGCTATCTCCCTATTCAAACCATTAAAAAATCGGGCCATGGTGGCCTCCCTTTCCTCCTCCACATTAGCTCTAATCATAGCAATCTCCATCTCCTTGTGATAATCATCCACACTCGTAGAACCTTGGTCGAGGCTTTGCGATTTTTGATGAACCTCCCTGTAATAATGATTAGGCACGAATCTTGGTATAGCCTTCAATTCTTACCATGTATTAATACGCCTCTCACGGTTTTCCCTCCTAGATATTACTACTTGATCCCCCAAAATGATAGCATAATCTGTAAATTCAAATACCTTAATATTTACCTTCTTTTCCTCCAAATACTTATGACAATCAAATATCAACTCTACTTTCTTTTCTCACTCCAAGTATGCCTCCGGATCATTCATTCCTTTGAATGAATGAATTGTCATTTTGATATTACATGTACTTCTATCAACACCATCTCCCAAAGGATCTATACCTCTTCTTTCATGTCTAACTCATCTATCCCTCATTCTTCTTAATTTAACATCCACCATTGCATCATCATTAATGTCACTATCCACTTCACATTCACCAGCAAAATTCACTATATGATCCCACCTACCTTCCCTTCTTGTGTTAGAAACTTCTCTAGGTTGTTTTCTACGCAAATTAGCAAGCAATGTGTCTTGCCTCTCTATCCACACCTCTTGACTATCCATTCTATCTCCCATATCACCAAACAACCTTTCAAACTGCGGTATCACCTCTTCCGTCATGATGAATGACAATTCTTCCCGCTTGAAGTAGAATCGTCCTTATCGAATATCCTAAATTTAGACTAATATGTCTCACGTGTGTACACTCATGTATCACTCAATTTGGCTTTTCCCTCTATTAGTCTCACCACTTTATATTTTTTTTTTTCAATGTTTTCTTGCAAGTGCTTTAACTAATTAATTCGATTTCAATCAAAATTTAACCTTTGTCGGGTCCAAATAAAAAATTGAGTAAGGAAAGTGATCTAGAATGATTCAAGAAGGTAGGGATTTAAACTTTGAATGAAACATTAAAGATAAATTCAAGAAAGTATTTCTTGAATTCGAATTAGACACTTTTGAATTTGAATTTTTTTTTTCTCAAAAAAATGAAATTGTACGCTGCTTGCAGATTTTTGAATTTTCTTTTTTTTTTTATTCAACTAGATGCCATCAAAAGAAACAAAACTAATTTGGATGCTAAATTAGCACACAAACAAGTTTTGAAATTTTTATGAATTGGAGACAAAAATTTAAAGAACATAGAGAATGAAAAAAAAGACTCAAACACAAGAAAAAAATGGATATAATCTTAATTTTTGGAGTCTTGCTCTGATACTAACTGACGCAAACCCACGTAGTAATAGTAGCTACGAAACCCACGATAAATTAGAACAAACCCAGAAAGCCCAGAATCAACGTTTTAAAAGGTCGACCCAATAAATTATTGAACCAAAGAACCAACAAGACAATTGCTAACAATATCTTGACCTCGTGATCACAAAACTTATGAACCTTATTTATATTGTACAATGCCAAAAGAATTTAATTCTTGATAAGTTGAAAATTAATTCAATGAAGAACGAGAAAACAACAATATGTCTCACAATAATATCTCTCAACTTGTGTGTTTTTATAATAAATTGAATGACCTATTTATATGGAACACATAAAACGTACTTCAAAATGGAATTAAGTCTTAAAAGATGTAAAAAAAAAAAAAAAATACCATACAACATTTTTAACTAAAATAGAAGGTTACGCAAAATTTGAAAATTCGAGTCTAAAATTGCACTATGCGGCGGATAGGCTTCCTGCATATGGAAAACTCGATATTTTTTCAACTTAAAATCGTGTTTTCCAACCTTATTTCATTCAATAATTTCTCATTCATTCAGAAATAGTTTTCTACGTCCAAATATAATAAGTTCAACTACTCAACTAGTAGAATATGACTGACCCATTTCTCGCCAAATTCAAGATGCGGGACCCATCCAAATATTTTGCTAAAGTTTGATAAAAATCAATTTTTAATAACTATTATCCAACAACTTATTTATTAAATGCAAACTCTTTTAATTGATTATAAGATAATTAGCCTTCGTGTACAGAATTTGACTTTTTAACGGGAAGTGGACAACAAAAACTATCCATTAATGACCAAGAATGTTATAAATTAAAATGCTGGAGACGACAATGTCGAAGAATAGGTTAAAGACTAAGTTACTACAAAGGCCATAGGCTAAAAATTGGAGACAATGGTGTTAATTCCTATTACAAAATGAACATGTGTCAAAATTCAACATAGTTATTTACTACAAATGGACCCCAACCTTGTAAGTAAAGAATGGTAATTTTCTTGTTGAAAAGTAAGAATATTGGGTTTTAAGCAAGTCAATCATTCCCAATTATGGATCTAATCTATGTATAGAAGTTTCATGTTTTCCTGCCGAAATAAAATATTTTTGGCATGTCCCATTTGTTGGAAATTTTCAATTATGGAGTGACAAACAACTCCCGGAAAGTCTTCAAAAATTACTTCCAAATTCTGTAAAAATTTCGGCATAGTAACGGTAGGAAATGGACTCCAAAAGAATCTTCAAAAAATGTGCAGTATGCAGAAATAATATCAAAGTCGAGGTAAGTGTTGAACACTTTGTCCTTAAGTTAAATTTGTCCTGCAACGGTGCCTACGGTTTATGGCAATCAACTTCCAAGATACAACGACTATCTTCTTGTGTGAGTAGCACTACAACACAAAAGAAACGGCAAACCAGAACTTGGTTTACGAACTCCGGTAAGCAAAGTGAAGAAAATAGAATTTATGCAACAAGAATGCAAGAATTTGGTTGAGAAATGAGAGAAANACACAAAAGAAACGGCAAACCAGAACTTGGTTTACGAACTCCGGTAAGCAAAGTGAAGAAAATAGAATTTATGCAACAAGAATGCAAGAATTTGGCTGAGAAATGAGAGAAATGAATGCTATATGATTGCATATCATTGGTGTGAAGATTGGGACGTCCAAGAGGTCCTATATATAGACGATGAGGGATTATGAATAAAATGTCACGCTCCAAGCTCAGTAACTCTTGCCAAAGGTCGCATCATTCACTTGTCGCTAGCATGTCGTCATCGCTTCGATCGAGCGATAAAAACAGTGACTTTTTCTCTAACATGTCGCTCAAGCGAGTGGCATGTCACTCGAGCGACAGTCTAGCCATAAGCTAGCAATAGCCTTAGTCAATATTCGAGACAACTTCCTCTATTTTCTTCCCAACTTTGAACCACGATTTCTTATTCATCCGAAATTGGTTTTGAGATTCCAAATATACCACAACGATCTACTCGATGAGTAGAACAATTTGGTCTATTTACTTTAGTAATTTGACCATCAGGTCAAGTTCGAATATTTGGCCAAAGTTGACACAAAAATCACTTTTTCCAAGTTTTGATTTTTTCACTTAACCAAATTTCAATCTTTCAAACCAATCTCCTACATGAATGAAAATTCCGCGATATGCACAACAAATGCAAATGAATGTAGACTCTAACAACAGAGTTCGCGCGACAAGTCATAGCATCAAGATAGGTGGCTTGTGGCTTTGAACCTTCCTTAGTTGAATACAATTGAATTACTAGGCTAGTTGGTGAACGCGATGTCTTGAACCATTCAGCCATTAATGTAAATTTAGGGAACTGTACCAACACCATAGCTCATCTAATCATTTTGGTTTTTATGGTTGTGTCCAATTTGGCTTTGAAAATCTCTTGGTTTCATAAGTACTTTTGGAGAATTAAAATTCACACTTACATAGGTATTCTCCTACCTTTCTTCTTCAAGTTACAGAAATCATTAAAATTATTCCACTTATCCTTATACATGCTTACCAGACCACTTTTATACGTTAGGAATAGGAATAAGTGCTTTACCCCGAATCATTTTATGTCTTAGTTGTTCCATTGAACCAAGATCTTGGGATCTCCAATCTACAAAGTTGGGTTTCCACCATAGTGATTCTTATTTGATAGGCTTTAGGCCCATTCCCCTCAAAAGATGGTATACTTTCGTCAAAGGATCGGCCAAATTCTCTTTTGACCTAACATATTGAATAGAGATTATACCATTCGATATCAACTGTTTAATGGTATTATGTATCCGACGTATGTGTCGAGATTTACCATTCGATATTAACTTATTAGATCGATCATGTCATCAGGAATATGAGCATCAAAATCTAAAGAATAAAACCCTACCCTCTAGACCTCTTACGTCGACCAGATCTAATGCTTCATCCTCGAGGATGGCCTTCATGTCCAGCATCAAGATCCTCAAGCATCTATCTATCCCATTCTAATGACTCAAAGTAGGCATGTCCCTCACAAAACCTAGTAGCGTCGGGAATCCCCCACTCGACCAGAAGGGAAGGTCGGACTCTCCAATGACTACATAACACCACTTATCTTTCCAACCCCTAAGCGAGCTCAGCATGCTCGAGACCTTAAACCCACATCGAGTTGAGAGGTAGGCAAAACAGGTGTACTGGGGAAGCTGTTTAAGCTCGAACACCATTCGACAGAGGTCGAGGTAAGGCTCGATACCCAAATACCTACAAGCTATGAAGAAGTAAACGAGCATCCTCCATGCATTGGGCACTAACTGCCCGGGACACATGGAGTGCTCGACCAACAGACCTATAAAAAAAGGATGCAAGGGCCATCTAAACCCAGCCTTTAAAGTATCCTTGAAAATGAAAAACTCTTTATCCTGGGCTTGTACCATTCTATCCTCGGGATCAGGTGACCTAATGTCACAGCCCGGCATTAACCCATATTCCCGGGCAGCAGCCACGGCTAAGTGTTCTTTGAATCTATAAGGTTTGTCGGGAGCCTTAAACTCAACGTTACCTTGGTGTCTAGGTCGAGTATCTATAGGTATAGCCAGGGAAATCATCGACGTTCCCATATCCTCACTACTACTCAATCTACCAGATCCCTCGACACCCGACATCCCTTAATACGAACTAAGGTAAATAACCAAGAGTCTCGAGCCTTACCTTAAGAATTACCCGATGCCCAAGATGCTTCTAAGTGTACTCGAGCTCGACCTCACGGAAGAAACTTTACAGCAGAGTAAAAAATGAAAAATGAAGGGTAAAATGAAGTATTTATAGGCGCTGAATAGGAAAGACCAAAGGTCACTACCTGGGCCGTTGGATCAATCATCCAACGGTCCTTGGTCACCGTCCCAATTTACCTCAAGCACTTGGAGCATTGACATCGAGCACTCTCGACGTATCAAACATACGAGGACTCTTTCGCCGCCACTATATACCCAGCCTATGTGCATTCACCCCTGATCCTCGAGAACTAGGAGTTCATGTACGGGGGCCAGTGATATGATCAATAGTATCCACCTCGAGCACGAGGAACTTGATGCTCCGTTCTCCTACGAAAGGGGTCCATGTGCTCGAGTCTCATGGTCCTCGGGATAGCTCGAGGACATCATTCAAGTTCCCCCACGACATGCTCTAGATATCCTCGAGGATAGGTGTCCTCGGGTAATTTCCTTGGCAGAATTTCTCTTCGTAATATACCATGAGTATCAGGGATTCTGGTCCTATCCAATTACCCTATTAAGGAATCCTAGGTCCTGAAGGAGTCATACCTTAGGAAATTCTTCAAACACGAAAAAGGTTGGACTTATAGTTATAGTCAAATGCTTATTCCGATAATCACTCCTTGAAATAAGGAGGACCAATTCCACTAGAATTAAAATACTACCCAGCACTATAAATATAGGGTCTGGAATCATTATTCAGGTACGTTTTTACACATAATTTTCAACACACATTTTCAAAAATTCTCTCTCTCTGACTTAAGCATCGGAGGGACGACGAGGACACACCTCGACGCCTTTGTTTTAGGTATCGGAAGATCTTGTTCGCTCATTCTCATATGTCAAGCTCGAAAATCACACAGGTGTGATTTTTGGTAGCATCATCTGGTATTAGGTGGTTTGTACAATCAATAATGAATGCACAAATGGGACCCACCCTTGTGTCCAATGTTCAAAATATTAATTAAAAACTTCACAAAATTGTAACCAGATGAGGGTATATATATATATATATAGTACTAAAGAAAAATATCTTGAATCTTATCTATTGTAGTAACCATTTTTCCCTCGTCTAGTTTACCAAACATACCCCATATGTACTAGCTGAATGTTTGATTGATTTTCAAAAATATTTACTCTTAACAAAGTATCCATTTGTCCTTACAGACTTTATGTTGGTTGAATATATCCATGAATTTAATCCTAGAGAGTGAGAAGTCTTCTTTTATAAATTCAACTGCATTTTTTGTGTTGCATACATTTATATGTCAATTTTCTATCATTTCTATGAGAGGAAAAATATAAAATGAAAATAAAAACCCAATAAAAAAGAGTCTTGATTTCCCAATTGTGCAGGGAGGCTGTTATCAAACTCCTGGAACAGATCTGCCAGAAGAAAGGCCTCGACTGCACCAACTTGTTGACATTGTTCACAGGTAGTTTTAGACTTGTAGATGCATTCATCTTACAACACCGATTGGTAATGTGCTACATATGTAAGTCAAAACTGCTGCCTGAATTCCTCAATAGTCTTTTTTTTTCCAGGAAATGAACATCAGTCGACTTCAACAAAGAACATGATTCATTTGGCTCAGAGTAAGAAATATTTTGGCTTCCACATACATTTTATATCTCCAAGTAGAAAATATAATTTTAGGATGTCAAATATAAACTTGCTATAATTTCTAAAAACTTCACACTGAATTATTTGTCGAAAATTAAATTTAAATAAATAAATATATCCCGTCTTAACAACTTAGGCACCGTTTGATTTGCTTTTCGATTTTCAGTTTTGTATTCAATTTTAGTTTTCTATTTTAAGATTGTATAATTTGTCATTTTAAAACCTATTTCTCAAAATCAAAAACTGAAAAACATGTTCCATTTGAAATTTTTAAAAATTGTTATACGACATTATTCAATGAATTTGATTATTCAGTAGAATAGAAAAATTTTATGCTAATATATCCATTTTAAAGTTGGTAAATTTTACAATATTTTTTCCGTAACAAAAATAAAATATATTGACTTCGCAAAAAATAGGAAATATAAATAATGGCGTGATCTTAAAATAGTATAACTCAATTCCATTTTACGCCACACCTTCAAGGTATTGTTGTTTTCTCCATCTTTGCAGTCTCTAATTTGTGCTTTGAAATAGGGTTCTACTATTTTTTGAAATCAACATGTGCATAATCCTCTCGATACTGCACAACTAGCTTGTCGTCCTCGTGATCATGAAGGCTTTCCAACAAATGCTTCACATCATTCGGATCAGAATGTGCATCTGCACCACCATAGTTGAGAAACAGAGGAACATCTTTAGGTATGCTCATCATGTCATATGTTGGAGGAGTTGGTTGCCCATGGTGTATTGTGTTCTCTTTCTCATCTTTGTAATCGTACATTTTGATAGTTCCTTCTCTTATCACTGCACGAAAGGTTCCCACAAGATTCTTAATTAGTTTTTTTTCATGATAGATTATGTTGACCTCGATGAACATGACGCTTACATGGATAGTAGATGTCGAGCCCACTCACGCCAACTCAAACTAATTTCGGCGCATTTTGACCGAAACGTTGGTAAGAAGCTGGATGAACGTGGGCGTGGGAGATGCTACACGACATGAGACAAAAGTGTTTAAGTACCGACAGGTGGAACAAAGATAATTGCGCTAACAATAATCACTAATCAAATACCAAAGTAAACCAATTAATATCAAACTAATGTATATGGAAAAAAAAAGCAAGATGATATGTATAGAGTTTTCAAAGACCATTTGTATTATCAAGGATCAAGAACTCAAGAGTCAAAAGTTCCAGAATCCTTTTCTAGTTACAAAGGGGGTCTATTTATAGTGCTTCGGCCGACGTGGTGTCCGTTGGATCAGAATCATGTGGCCTCATCTCCTTTACTAAGACTTCACATATCATACAATAAATACATTGACAAATCAGCTTCATGAGTTTTAGGTGAACTGAGGGCCTCTGTTGGAGGAGGCTTTGTATTGGTCCTCTGTGTAAAGAGCTTCGGCTTTTTCCATGTCTTTATGTAGCGCTTCGGATTCACGCACTCCAGCCATTTAGGCAGTGCTTCAGCATAAGAGGTTCAACCATTCATATGATGTCTTTACATTTGACCAATTAGGTCTATGTTGACTTTACTGCCTATGTTGATTGTTACGTGACACTTTGATTTGAGCCTCAGTGGCGAGGTGTAACAATAATCCCCCAAGTCTAGGCATGATTATTTATAGAATGCATGGACTTTTATATATATAAATTTTTGTAAGGGGTGGTTTTTACCATACCACAGTAGTCCCACAAGTCTAAGTATAAACATTCATGTTATGGTTAGAATTAAAAATGTACCTGACTTGCACGAATTATCTACCTTAGGACATTTCACTTTCTGGAACAATTCTAAGGAGTGTCAGCGAAGCGAATTAAGTCCGAGGTTCTTTATTCCGAACTGTTTGAGGAGAAGTGACTCTAACCCTTGCTAATTACGAGGAACCTATTTTTAAAACATTTGGGAAACACGAAGCGTCCTCAGTTATTGCGCACAAATGATTTGTTGTTTTTGTACGTTTCCAAGAAAAAGCAACTGAAGCGGTTCAACTTCCTACTCATGCAACCATCGCTAAATTTAATGCGCAATGATGGCGTCGTGCACACGTCTTGCGAATTCTAGGTGCATGACAGCACGTGAAGCAGACGCTCTGATCTGGATAGTAGAAGATGAAGCGACAGATGTATTGAGTGACTCAGATTAAAACTTCAAATGAAAGTTAGATAATTCGGATCGGCATCCAACGGCTGGAATTGAGAGCCTCTACCTTTGAAAGGCGAATATTCATGATAAAAAATCACTTTGCCTTTCACAAAATTAGTAATCGTACTCTGCAAAATCTCCAAGTTTCCTTTCTTTCTTCTTTGCATTTTCAATCTCTGGTGATTCTCCACCATTCTTCAATCTAACTTGTAATTTTCTTAAACTTTAACTTCAAAAATCTAAGTTAATGGCATTTTCAAACTCTGTTGGGAGAGATGTAGACATTAGTGAGGTAGCTGTTGAGATGGGGGTACAGATTACAAATACAGCAGGAGTTTTTTGCCTTCATTTGTAAATCTGACCCACCTAGCCAATCTTAGAGAAAAATACCGTATCCCTCACGAAATTGAACTTCTTTCCTCCACTCCTGATGAGCGAGCCTGTTTTCAGAGGTAGGGTAGCGTCACCATCAGTGAATTCTTCCTGAAGGCTGGGCTACGACTGGCTCTTCATCCGTTTTTTAGAGCTGTCCTTAGGTTGTATAGGCTAGCCCCCACCTAGCTTGTCTCCAATGCTTGGACCCAACTAGTGGAAACCTACTTCCTCTGGAAGGAAACTTCCATTGCCAAATAATTTTTCAACCCCAGGTCCTCGGGAAAGGGGATTAAAAAGGATGGTACTCCCTCTGTCTATGGGGATCACATTCTCCCTTCGTCCTGAGCCTTCCCTAGTTTTGGTAAGGGAAAAGTGGCAGGAATGTGAGGGTGACACTGTCCCTCCACGTGAAAGCTCTAACCTCCCACTCCGAAATCCGTTAGTGGCATATCTGTTTTTGATTTCTTTGTGTTGATAATCTTGATGCTAACAATGTCTTATGTTTGTTGTTTTATAGGATCGGTTGAGTGCTTCGAACTGAACGACAGTTACTGGGAGACTCTAATCGACATATACCGTTGACCCTCATCATCTCACAACTTTGAGCGTTTGATCGTTTCCCAGAGATTTTTTGAAGAATTATGTCTAATTGCCAAGAGAGTTATTGCTTTCTTTTTCATAAACTTCATCTCTTAATTTACATATTTGTTACTAACCATGTTTGCCTTTGTAGAAAATTTTGAGAAGGAGAGGCACCCCACTCCTGACATGGCCACCATCCTCGCTGCCACTGCCGCTGCCACCTCCGGGACTAAGTCGAGCGAGTCAGCCGGGAGGCTGGCAACCAAGAAGATGAGCGACATTTCCTAAAAGACAAAGGGAAGAAGGTGGTTGAGGAGGTCCCCAAGAGGAAGCATAGATTCTCTGATGTAGGACAATTTGCGTTAGAGTTTGAAGAAGAATTGGATCGAAAATTGGCGAAAAGAGCTGTTCCGAAGAAATTGGCATAACTTTTTGCACCGGTGTTAGATTTTCTATTATAATATGTTTTCGAAATTTCTTTCAAGGCTCTAGACCATCTCAACCGGGATATCCCGATTGATGTCATTTCTAGCCTCAAATTTGCAGTTTAAGGCGAGTTACTGGGTCGTTAAAGTTTTAGCGTTATTTTTTTTATTTTTAGTAGATGTTTATTTTGGTCTTTTTGCTTCAATTAGGGTTTTCAGAGACTATCTAAAGGCTCTTGTGTTTCTAAATACATCAAAAAATTATTGGAGGCTATTATTTTCTTTTGAGTTACAATTATTTCTCGTTGGGTTTGCGTTTGTAAACCTAGGATTTCCGTTCTGCGTCATTCTCTACCATCGGGGTGGGTGGTTCAACGGACATCCCTTCTCTTCGCTCCGAAGTCCAAGCCGAGGAGAAGTTACTGGTGGCTTCCATAGCTCCAGCCTCTAGGGAGTGAAAAATGCCAGCTGTCGAGGAGCCCCAGAGGCAAGACTCTACAAAGAAAGCGAGGTCTACAAACGACTCCATCGCTTCCGAGGCTCCTCAACAAACCAAGCTCGCTGTGAAGAAGATGAGCAATGAACTGGCTCCGGAAGCTCTTACCCTACTTCCTCCAGAGGTCCCAACTACTACAGCCACTTTCCACAAGTATTAGACGGAGAGTTGGCAATCTTCCATGGAGACCAACGATGTTGTAGATTCGTTCATCACAATGGTGAGCTAGGCGGGAAGGGCCTTTGATGTAGCCATAGAGGTTGAAGCCCTCTTTAAAAAATTTCAATGTAAAAATAGAGAGTTTGTTAATAAAGCCTCTCAGGCTGCAGAGGCTGCCAGCAAAGCCAAAGTGGAGGCTGAAGGGCTGAAGAAGAAACAAGCCGAGGAGTCTGTGAAGCTCGCTTCTGCCTTAGCAGAAATTGAAAATTTGAAAACAGAGGTTCACTTGTCTCAAAGTGAAGTGGCCTCCTTAACGAAGCAAGTGGAGTCATCTAACACCCACTAAAGGCTAGCAGTTGAGGCCTTGGAGAAGGCCAATAAAGAAAATGTTGCTCTGAAGCAGCAAGTGGGGGATTAAACTCCAAAGTATCTGGCCTGACGGAAGTGGTGGAGACGGCAAGGAAAGAAGCCCAATTTGTTGGGGATGACTCTGTAAAGCACTACATTGTGAACTTCCATTTGATAGGCATACCAAAGCTTCGCAAAATACTAGTACATGTATGCATACACAGAGATGGTGGAGTGGCTTGAAGTGAACATCCAGGGCATCAACACCTCCGAGTTAAGGTCAGAATTTCTTAAGGGGGGGAGAACAAGAGCCTCAAACTCTTGCTGAAGGTAGCCATGGGATCGAAATTGAAGATGATGCTGATGAGGGAACTTTGAGGTCATGGCTCCTGATGCAATTGTTCCCTTTGTAGCTTCCCCTCCCTCGCCTGTATAGATGTCTTTTTCTTTTTGTATTTTCTATGTAAATGGCTTCGGCCCACATTTGTAAATATTTGTTAAATAAATAAAATTCTTTTTGCTCATATTTGTGTTATTTACTTTTGCATTTACTGCTTCTGTTTAATATATTGCAATGCTCTTTAGTGTAGATCGAACTACTTCCACTTCAATAATAATATCAAACTTATAATTTTGCATAAGTGTTAGAAGGTCATGTACCTTTATAAGTTTCAGAACCTATGCACATCAAACTGACGCTCTTAGCCACTTCAGACTTTTGTTTGAGACTTTGTTGGCAATTCGCTTGCCTTTTATTCTTTTCCTAAGCATGTGGTTGGATGGTTCGCCCATGTTGGAGCTTTTTGAATAACCTTTGTTGTTAAAGTCATGTGCCACACTTCGCGAGTGCAGAGATGATCCATCTTAGGATCCAACTTCTCGTCGAAGTGCCCACGCGTCTCTTCATAGGGACTGATCATTTATGAAAAGGCTTTTCCTTTGACTTTTGTCAATAGGAGGTGCTTCATAATTTTTTAATAAACTGGCTTTAATTAAGAACAATTTTTACTTACCAAAATTAATAATTCTCCTGAACATGAGGTTGAGCGGTTCGCCCATGCTGAACCTCCCTTAACAACTTTTGTTGTTAAAGGCATGTACCACACTTCACGAGTGCAGATGTGGTCCATCTTAGGATCCAACTTCTCGTTGAAGTGTCAACGCATCTCCTCATAGGGACGGATCATCTATGAAGAGGCTTCCCCTTTAACTTTTGTCAATAGGAAGCGTTTTATTATATTTGATGAACTTTTTTTAATAAAATTAAGAACAATTTTAACTTACCAGTATTAATAATTCTCCTGAGCATAAGGTTGAGCGGTTCGCCCATGCTGAGGCTTCCTTGACAACCATTGTTGTTAAGGGTATATGCCACACTTCGCGAGTGCATATGTGGTCCATCTTAGGATCCAACTCCTTGTCAAAGTGCCCATGCGTCTCCTCATAAAGACAGATCATCTATGAAGAGGTTTCCCATTTGACTGTTGTCAATAGGAGGCGTTTTATTAATTTTAACTTATGCAAATTTAATTTTTTAGATTGCGAACTTTGTTTCCTGAACATGGGATTGAGCGGCTCGCCCATGCTGATGCTTCATTAAAAACATTTGTCGTTAAGGGCATGTGCAGCACTTCGCGAGTAGGATTTAGCTCTTCGTCAAAGTGCCCACCTTTCTCTTCATTGGAACGGTTCGTCTATGCAGAGGCTTCCCACATAACTTTTGCCTCTTTGGAGGTATTTTTCATGTACAAACAATTTGATAAAAGTCAATTTCATTAAATCAAGAACTGTACAAGTTGGATATTTACATCATTATTGGTAGTATTTCTGTGATGCTCTGCATTCTATGGATGAGACTATGCCTTTCTATCCAAATTTTCAATTTTATAGGTTTCAAGTCGAACTTCTTCCTTAATGTAGTAGGGGCCTTCCCAGTTGGGACCAAGGGTCCCTACACCATGTTTTTGGAAGATAAAAATACCCTTCGGAGCAACAACTCATTTAAGCAAAATGACTTCTTCTGTACTCTAGAATTGTAGTACCTAGTCATTTTCCACTGATAAATAGCCAATTTCACTTTAGAATCATCCCTCATTTCTTCAAGGAGGTCCAGTTCACATCTCATTATTTCATTGAACACTTTTGTTTCATGCCAGAAGCATCTCCCGCGTCCATATTCATCCCGCTTCTTACCGATGTTATGGTCAAAACGCGCCGAAATTTGTTTGAGTTGACGTGAGTGGGCCCGACATCTGTTGTCCACATAAGCATCACGTTTTTCAAGGTCAACAGAATCTATCATGAAAAGAAACTAATTAAGAATCTTGTGGGAACCTTTCGTGCAGTGATAAGAGAAGGAACTATCAAAATGTACGATTACGAAGATGAGAAAGAGAATAGAAAACAGCACAAGCAACCAACTCCTCCAACATATGACATGACGAGCCTATCAAAAGATGTTTCTCTGTTTCTCAGCTATAGTGGTGTAGATGCATATTCTGATCCGAATGATGTGAAGCATTTGTTGGAAAGCCTTCATGATCACGAGGGCGACAAGCTAGTTATGTAGTAGCGAGATGATTATGCACATGGTGATTATGTGATGGCTGTTAATGCTAGGCAAGTTGTATATGATCCTCTCATGGCTTTCTTTAGGCTTCAATGAGACAAATAATTTTGAGTGATCAATGTTATTTTCACTATCTTGCACTTTAAAACTTGCAAATTGAAATTCTACTTTTCAAATCAAGGTAAAGGGATTTTCATTTGTGTACTGAAAGTTCTTACTTGGTTCTTGTCATGCATTCTTTGTTCAAAACCTTTTGGCAGCTTGGAAATGAAATGGGTTTCCACCATCCTCCAAACTTAGGTTGCACAGAAATAGAAATGATAAACGAAACGCGATACGACAAGTAGAAAGTCATTTCTTTTTTAAAAAAAAAAAGTAGTAAACCAAACTTTGTGAGTTGTTAATATTTTGTAGTATAAGTACCACTGCAGAATATGCACAATCACAAAAAGAGTGAAGGAAACATCAAGTGCTTACACAATTCCTATAATTAATACAAAACTATGATGAATGGATTGTTAACCTTAGCATGATGATCAACAAATTTCTCTCACCAAGCCAAGGTTTTCACTTTCTAAACATATTTATTCAATACTCAATCAAGAGCAAGAAGAGAAATGACTATTTGAAAGGAGGATACTCAAATGTATACCTTTCATGGTTTCCAACTATGCATATTTATAGATTTCTAATGAGGCTTAAGGGTAATTAAGTCATTCTTGCTAATGACACATGGTAGTAATTGATTAGCTAGTTTCTAATTGAATCTGTTATATTTTCATCTAGTCCTCAAGCTTTTGATAATGTATATTGGCTCGCCTTTTATTTTCAAAGTCTCTTATGAGGCTACGCGCTATTTGTTGACCCCGAAAAACGGCCAATTTGAACAATAGATGTCGAGCTCACTCACGCCAATCTAAACAAATTTCGACGCATTTTGACTGGTGAACCAGTGGGAGAAGGGTGACATTTGAACACTGGAGATGCTTCACGGCGGTAATTCTTTCCAATAGGATTGATCACAATCTTCTCGTTATAAGACACATGATAAGAACATGTCTTTATACTACTGAAAATCGTAAAGTTTTGAACATTGAAGATTCATAAGAATTTCGAATTGTTGATTCATTACATCAATGTTTGATGATACTGTAAATAAGGACATTGAAACTGTCATTTTCTCCAATTTCATTATTTTAAGAGTTCATTATCTCTTGTTTTTCTTTCGAGCTGAGATAATTTCACCACCAGTTTTTGAGTTAACCCGTAAATCCAATTAATAGATTTAGGGTTGCCGTTTTGGAATCGATATTATTTGTTCTATATGCTTTCCAGCACATAAACATAATTTCTATTTGTAGAATAATTTGATACTCTGTTAAACCATCAATATTCGATTTGGCTACAGAGTTACCTTTAAAAGTCATTGAAAATTTTGCTTGTTCTTCAAAAAGCAAATAAGAAGTATGTTGAGGATAAAATGGAGGAACTTTTGAATATGAACCTTTTAATTTATTGACATAAAAAATTTTATTTTCATTTTCAATAAATTGAGATTTGATTTCATCAATAGTATTAATATTTTTTTAAGGAGAATGATGAGATAATTTAGATAATTGAGTTACAGGTTCTTTTAAAACTTGAGTCTCATTATCTAATTTTCCAAGTTGAGGAATCATGTTTGAAGGATTAGGTTTGAATAAAGCATTGACAGGGGTTTTTCTTGTATCAATCGATTTTGAAATAGATTTCTCAGAATTAGAATTTTATTCAATTCTGTTTAACTGAGAACACATAGATTGAAGAACAACATTAGTATAATTGTTCCAAGGTTGAATATTCTTGATATCTTTAGCTACTACTTTAGACTCATTTGATCATTCACTAGATATCTTTTTGAGAGGAGATGCAAGAATTTCAATATTTTCTTGAGAAACTACTATTTCTTGCATAGGAGGATGAGTAGTTTAAAAAGTATCACCCTTGGGTGTTTTCCAAATCTTTTTGAAGAATTTGTAGTTTGATTAAGTTTTGATTTAGTGGGTTTTCTATTATAAATTTTGAAATATGCCCGCTCATAAAAACTTAAATCTTCTGGAAAAGTTTCAAATTCTTCGTAGTAAGATTCTATTTCTTCTTGAGAAAAACTTTTTTGAAATATTTTTCGAAAACTTTTGACTTTGGGGATTTTATCAGTAATGAAATCATTTCTTCTATCAATAGTAGAAGAAATAACAATAAATTATTGATCAAGCCTCTTTGAAAGAGGTACCATATCAGATAAAGTAGGAGAACCAGGTTGTTCTAGTTCATCTTCTTTATCATTTTGATAACGAGTTTTTGGAATATTAAGATTGAAATCAACTTTTAAATAAGAGGTAGAAAATCTTGCAGATTGAAAAGTATTACTCTTCGATCTGTAATCAGATCTAGATGAATAAGATTTTTGAAAAGTATTTGAAGATGATTTATCAAAGATGACTTTGACATTTCCATTAGGAAAAGAGATAATTTGATCAGGAGTTCTTATTATAGAGTCTGGAATTGGGTTTTGAGCATTTTCAAAATCCTATTCTAGTCCTCTAGCTTTAAGATTCTATAGAATTCGTTTGGAAATCATAACGTTTGAATAAAGTGGATTTACTTCAATCAAAAGACTTTCATCTCTTGGAGAAGACCTGAGAGCTCGAATATTGAGTATTCAAAAGCTTATAATATTAAAGCAAAAGCTCTTGAACGATTATCAACATTAAAATTATTTGTTTGAACTTGAAGATTAAGAGCATTAAGAATAGCTCAGTCTTGAAGACGATTGAAAAGTTTGAATAACAATTTGAAAATATTGGACCACTTTCGAGATTAAACTCGAGAATGGAAAGTAATTAATGTTCAAACCGTAAGAGTCTCTTGTCTCTTAGAGTTAAAAGAATAGGAATATCTAGATCAAGTCTAAACAGATGTTTAACTACAATTTGAACAAGTCCAACATGAAGATATTTAAATTTCTTCTTGTGAGCTTGTATAGTTTCTTTTGAAAATAAATTAATTGAAACAGTTTGATTTTTTATAGTAATAGTTTGCTCCAAAGTTTTGATAACATAATTTTGAGTAAAATCAAATTTTCATATCTCATATATAGAACTTTTCACTACTTTTGAGATAGTCCAATTTTAAAGTTTTTGCTCTATTTGAAATTTATTTTAAGTAAAATCATTTGGTGCATATGCAGATGTAGATGCATGATTTTGATCTAATTCTTCATTATTATCTTGAAACTAATTTGAAATATTATCACCACTTCTGATTGAACCACTTCATTTACTAAACCAATTTGACATAAAAGACATAATTGAATAGTAAGAAGAAAACAAGAATCTTACTATTGAAAACAAAATCCTACATGCAAATTGATGCAGTGCAAAACCTACAACGAGACCACCTAAACGCCTACACGGTTGACCAATGCTTCAGTAGACATCCACGCCTTACACCAACCTAATCTTTGACACTATGCAGACAATAGTTTGACACTATTCTCTCACACTACTCTCTTATGACTCTGATATCAAGGGAGGCCCAAGTCAGGGGAGAGTGACGAGAAGTAGAGGTTGACGAAAATAATGAATTTTATCAATGTAATTTTTTTTTTTTAAAATTACAATATGAAAATTGAAAGTTACAGGACCGAAACTCGAAATTGAAAAGATTTTAAAGAAAGCTTAAAAATTATAAGGATAATTTAAAAAATTTCTTGAGGTGTATATATATATGATTTCTTGGATGTGGTTTAATGCTTGTAATACTATGTATGGATAGCAGCAGCATATTTATTGAGTTTCTAGATCAAAACATTTGTTTGGTAGGATGATTTCAGTTTGTCAATGAGTCTTGAGCAATCATAGTGTGCCAAGCTGTGCAGACTTCTTTTACGCGTTTAATCAGCAAAAAATTCCCGTAGCCTCTGCACCAATCTTCCAATAGATCTATGAAGATATTGATCATATATGATCAAAGTAATTCATGTTTCTTAGGGAAATTAAACTGTAATAATTTGATTCAACAACCTGAATGTTTCACAATCTCAACCCTAGATGTTGCTCCAAATATGTTAAATAAATCTTTTCGTTTCTTTAAACGAAATTGATATAGATTCTTTTGGTGCAAAAGTATTCACTCAACTCCTTTTTTAAGTTTCTGGTTTAATAGAAGCTCATATCCGAAAAAACAAATGATACCTGCATATGTACATATAGCTCACACACAAGGGACGGATTTTCGAAATTTTCAATGGTTAAAAGTTCAAAACAATTCTTAGTGGCATCACATCTGTTTTCTTCTTTTATCATTCAGAAAAGAAAAAAAAAAAAAAAAGATGTGACGCGACAAAACAAAATGGAGTTCAAGCCTCCACACAAAAGGAGTGCTCCCCGCCTAAATGAGAGGATCTATCATCTGTCCAGGAGATCAGTTGCTGCTCATCTGGCATGACCTTAAGATTGGTAACTAAATTCGAAATCCACGATATAAAGTTCTATCTTAGAGATAATAAAATCTGATATCTTGCACCTCTGTGCAGGACCTGGAGCACCGCAAATTATCAGCGTTGTATGTAATTCTCTCCTTTGTCCTATCAAACCTAGTTTCTAAACATCAATTACAATTTGAGATTACAAACAAAAACGGATGCTATGGGAATTTTCTATCCATGTCTAGGGGATTCGTCTTAGATCCCCACCCATTCATTGACGGGTACAAATGGGAGGGGAAGACGAGATGCATACAAGGATTAACCACAATACTCTATGAAACCAAATAGCAAATAAATACAAAACCAATAATTTGGACACACCATCTAGCGTTCCCGACACTTGTGGGTGATGTGCATTCCGACACGTATCTACGGCCATGATTGTGACGTCGTATAAATACCAAAAATAATTTGAGCACATGTTCCCGACAATTGTCGGCAATGTGTTGATGTCTAACACGTTATTGTTAATTCTAGCGCGCCAACAATGTAACAAAAATGCTATGAAAGTGTATCGCTCGCAGTGTCGACAAGGTGGCCAACCGTACAAAATTGGCATTTCCGACACTTGTCAGCAATATGTCAATGTTAGACACCAAGTAGTCAACACAGAGAAGGTATTGGTGCATTCTAGCCTCTCGAAGTTGATGAAACAATAAAAATGATAAGTGGATCTAGAATTCTTCTCTTTCATTGTCTTTCTCTCTCTTTTTTATATGGGCCTAGAACTATCTAATTAGTGTCTTTTCTCAATCTTCTACTAATGGTTATGATCAATTAATCTACTCAAACGGATGGTTAGCATTGAGATCAAGTTACTGTATCTTTACAGATGATTGAGAAACGAAAGTAAGCAAAGTAAAATATGAACTTGACAAGAAAACTGGTCTGATCAAGGTATGATGGACTTGTCTAATATTACACTATGGACTTCCTATTGCTTTAAATCATACAAGTGATTTACATGTATCAAATTTATGACCCAACAAATCTCTAGCGAGTTAGATTTTTTAAGGCGTTAGATTGCTTTATTTATTGATTGTTCTTGATAATGTTCAGTACTTTCTCTAATGTTCTTCCTCTACCTATCAACTGCTTCGACAATGCCCAGGTTGATCGTGTCTTGTATTCATCAGTGGTCTATTTCTATCCTGACAATTACGGCTTTATTCCTCGAACACTACGTGAAGATAATGACCCAATGGATGTTCTAGTCCTTATGCACGTAGGTCAATTTTATCCTAATTCATTACGCTGCTTCTTGCATAACATTCCACAAACAAGGAAATCTATTTGTTTGCAAGCAGGTTTTTCAGCCTCTTTTGAAGGTAAGCGTCCATGATAATATCCATTAAACTGAAATTGATTTTCTGAATAGAAACCTGTCATTCCTGGTTATTTTATTCGAGCCAGAGCCATAGGACTGATGTCCATGATTGATGCTGTGCAACAAATACATCAGAATAAAGATGAAATTCTCCTTGTATTTATTAGGTATTGCTGAAATTCTCCTTGTATTTATTAGGTATTGATGATGTTAACTTTCTCTTCAATTTAGGGCAAGAAAGATGACAAGATTATTGCAGTGTGTACTGATGATCCAGAGTATTGCCACTACACTGACATCAGCCAGCTTCCACCTCATCGTTTAACTGAAATTCGCCGCTTCTTTGAAGATTGTATGTTTTCAATTCTTTGACTACTTCAACAATGTTTAATTTAGTACCTAAGGTTATTTCTAGATATCTATTTTAAAGATAATATATAGAAGTGTTTTCTTGACACTTTCAGACAAGAAGAATGAGTACAAAGAGGTTGCAGTCAATGAGTTTCTGCCTTCAGCTACTGCTATGGATGCCATCCAGTACTCTATGTAAGCTTAAGTATTTGATGTTGTATATATCTAATACTGATGTACAGTTCCACAATTATTAAGTAGGTTAGGTTGAGCAGCAATTTTCAGCTACTTTTAAATGTCTATTATCGTTACTTTTTCAGGGATCTCTATGCCGAGTACATCTTGCAGACCTTGAGGAAGTAAATGGATTAAGGGATGCAGGAATCTCTTTATGTTGATGATTCTTGAAGGAAGATTTTAGCGATAATATATACATTTGTTTTCTTTCCCAGCCAAAGTTTAGCCGCAAAAAGGGATTGGTATTCTACAGATCAAACAGGTTTCTTATTTGCCAAAATCATCAACCTTAAAGCATTTCATTTTTTTTTTCTTTTTTCGTTTTTTTTTTTTTTGTTTTTTTNTTTTTTTTTTTTTTTTTTTTTTTTTTTTTTTTTTTTAACTTTTCATAAAATTGTACTCGTTAAGTTGGATTTGCAGAGGCAGTTTCACTCTACAGATTTTCCTCCTTCCCTAATCATTTTCTTCACAAAACTACTTGAATTACTCACATTCAGCTTGAGCTTGTCTAGAAATTTACAGGCTGTATTGCGGTCGTAGTCCCATAAATATGAATCTAAAGTTTCTGATACATTTTCCACATTACTTGAGATGTGATTTAGCTTGAATTTTAGATATGCTAGTAAGTGCGATAATTTTAAGGATTTAGTTTCCAAGGTTTCATCAGTCCATATGTAGTACGCTACAAACTAAAATTTAGTAAGCATATACGTAGAAAGTGAAATAGGAAACACTAATGAAAATACCAGAATTTTAAGAAGATCCTTTAGAAATGAAACCATTATTAAATGCTGCACGTGTGCTATATGATTCGTTAACTGAAGTTATTAATCACTTTTATCAAGTTATATGATTAAATAATATAGCAATAGCAAAAACTAATTTCAAATATTGCTTGTTGACACGCATGACATGTTTCGACTTAACTTGCCACGTCTTCTTTCATCTTATACTAATAAGAGTGTCTATCAAGGTCTTAAAATGGCTTATTTAAAAAATATAACATTTTTAGTGTTTTAGTCTTATTTGTAATCTTTTTGTAGAGTTAAGTTTAGCCCTCACTCAGCTCGATTCCTGGCTCTGCCACTTGACTAATGATTGACAAGTTACAGTAAGAGGTGGATCATAACCAACAAGAAGCTGAGACCTTTTACTGAAGAAATAAAAATAATCCTCACCACAAAATCATAGAACTATATTGATTGAGAGTGAGACTACAAATGGGGTAACCCTGTACAATTTAGTTGCATTATGTTTCTTATAGCAAAATTAACCAAAATGCCAATGTCTCTTAAATACAACATCAAAGTAACTCTTCACAGTAGATCACAAAAAAAATATGAAAAGCCAGCACAAGGTTAACTTGTCAATATATAAGTTGCAGAAACATAGCTCAACTTCTTATCAATTTAAGTCAGCTTACCACAGAGGAACTCCCAATATTTAGTCAGCATATGATCCAACGGTCTCACACGATCCCACTTCCCAGTACAGAATATAGCATATGCATCTGCAGCATACCTGAGAAATCACGAGAATGATGTTAAATTCCAACTGCAACATATAAATTACTGTATCATACAACTTTCAACCACTTACTTGCCAATACCAGGCAATTCTGTGACATGAGTCCAGCTTTCTTCCAGATACTTACGAGAGAAATGTTGTATTCCTTCTGCTCTCTTCCTATATAAACCTAAACTCTGTATCACCTTTTCTATGTCCTCCTTGGCAACCTCTGTAGCCCTCTTGGCATTCGGACACAATGTGAAAAACTCTGATATAACTTTCCCAGTCTAAATGAAGTTCACCAATATCAGAGTGATGTTATAAATAAAATCTCACGTCCAAAGGAAAGTGCAAGCTTGAAGCAAGGATATAAAAAGAAATTTTAGTTCAACAGGATGAAATCCATGAATGATTAGCTATGCTAATTGCCATTGACAATTCACTGCACCTACTAGTGTTTTCTGTCATGAGATACAGGAAGCAGGTACTATAGCAAAATATTCTCAAAAGTTAAGTATTATTCTCAAAGGCTACTGCATCTGAAAAATTCTTTTGGCATGCAGGCCATAGTAGCATAGGAGGAAAGAAAACAATTTTGACATTCTCGCAGCCATTCCAAATTTTATATCTTAATTTCTCTGTAGAAATGTGCTAAATTAAAGTCCAATTTTCCGAACTACTGTAATAATCTCAACTGAAAACAAAAGAAGCAATTATTAGGCAATACTGCAATGTAGCTTTCAAAAAACAACATTTTAACTTGATCACTAGAATCGCAAAGCTAATATTTTAAACTATGACTAAATGTCGGAACTACTTAACATTATAAAACTTTCAGATCAACCATCACAGAGTCTACTAGTAAAGTATTTCTAGATAATCCACAAGTTCTTTTCGTCAGATTAATAAGATACCTGCCGGCCAGTTGTCACATTAAGAAGTATGCATATCACCAAGACCCTCCAAGGGTCAAAAACATGATCTTCTTGGAGGAGGTTATAAGGCGATCTTGGAGGCTTCCACATATTATCTGAAGTTCTTCTTTTATAAGCCTCGTCCCACTTCTCGTCAGCAGATAGAACACTTTTGGCTGTCACTCTATTTTTAACCTTTTTGGACTTAGTTGCTCCATCCAACAAGCTTGTAACTGCATTGTCTTCCTCTTTCTTCACATAGTGAAAGTACGGAGAAACCTTCCTAGCAGTGAGAATGTTTTTAGCTTGTGATTTCAGCAATTCAATCTTCCCATCATTTGTTTCTGCCTCCTCTCCAGTCTCTTTATTCCTGAAGTAAGGGGATACAACTCGAACATTTTTGTAAGATCCTTTATGACCCCTTTTACCAGAACGCGGTGTCTGAATTGAAATTGTTGCATTTTCTGTCCTGATTCTCTTTTCCTTTTTCAGGTTTTTACCACTATTGTGGGGCATAATTGTGGCCTGACTTCCAGATAAACCGACCTTAAACAAGAGGGTCGAATCATCTTTTTCCATTTTCAATTTGTCTTCCACACTTACCTCTTTTGTTTTCACTTCATTCCCCCTAAACCAAGGCTGACAATCACCCATTTTGACAGCATTTTTATCAGTACTGTCACCTGTGTATGCAAATTGGGAAAAGAAATCATCTAAGGAAGCCTTTCCAATCTCACCAACTGGAGACTTGCCATTGCCATTGCCATTGCCGTCACCATTTGACACGTTGTTAATTCCGTTGCCTTGGTTTTCCATTTTATTATCTTTAAATTTCTTCCTCCATTTTTTCTTATCCTCTATATTTCCCTCATTTTTATCGCCTGAAACTATTACAGTTTCAATGCCCAAATTTTCATCTGCCTTGTCCTTTTTTAACCTTTTCTCTTTTTTCTTACTGGTCTTCTCAACCCCATCAATATTGCTTTCAGAACATTGACCAAAATTTTCCGACTTCTTTCCCTTGGCACAATCAACATCATAACAATGCTTATTATAAATTCTATTTTTCTTCACGAAATCAGCAATAGTAGCAGTATCATCAGAGCACACCTTGTGGGAATTGTTACGGTCGGGTTTTATCCTTTTCAGATTAGGCTTCTGATTTTGATGCTCCTCTTTAGATGGCGTTGAGACAAAACAGATTGATATTGAATCGGAACAAAAGCAATTGTCATTCTCAACCAGATTTTTCTTCTTCTTTCGCTTCGCTGCATTCAGATTCGTCACTTCGGAAGAAGACATAATCAAGTTGAAGGGGTTTTCAACTGAACTGAGAATTGAGAAATTGAATTTTGAGACTAATAAATAAAAGGGAAAAAAATTATCTGTTCTTGGAGCAGATTCGGGGTGATTGCTGTGCACAAGTCGAATTATGACGAGTAAAAGTTATCGTTCTCATTCTTTTAATTATTTTCTTTCACACAATTTTAAATAAAATAATATTTTCTATCGTATCAATAATTTTTCCTTCTTTTTCAATCGTACATTCTTCAATAAAATAATATTTTCTATCACATCAATAAATTTTTCTTCTTTTTCAACCATACATTCCCATCAATTTGCTATTTCAAAATATATTCTTCCAAAATAATATAACTCAAACAACTTAAAAAATGATTTAGCAAAATTTATTTCACTTTCTACTCAAATTTTTAGTTTGTTGTGGTAGAATTTTTTTTCTTCCAAGCATAAAAAGACGAGAAGTCATTGCCAATTAAGTTTACATAAAAACTCTTTTAAGTGTGTTTGATGAATATTATTGATAAAAAAATATTTTTTAAATAGTGATACGATGAAAAAAAATGTGATTAAGAAGTTAGGAAAAGCAATTGATGGAATAGAAATATTATTTTATTGAAAAATGTGTAATTGAAAATAAGTTATAAATAATATATTTTGAAAAAATATGTGTCAAACAGAAGTTTAATATGTTCAATGAAAAGATAAGTAGTATTCTTTTAACTTTAAATTATATAACAAAGCGATATAGTTATTCAATCTGATATATCGATTTGATTATACTAATTTATGATATATAAATATTTGTTTGAACGTAATTTTTCTGTTCAATATTCTAATATAATATTCCAAAAGAATATTGTATATTATTATTGAAAATAGAGAATCTAAGTCAACATTTCAAAAGAATATTATAGTATTGCTTAAAAATAAGTATTATATTAGTATATTTTGTCGCGAAGAAGCACGGTATAATTTTTAATATTTTAGGTGAACATTAATCATAAATCCGTCTATTACAAATAATTTGTTGTTGTTTCTAAAATAACACAACATTGGTAATATTTTAAAAGAATATTAATTGCTCCAGAAGAGTGTGATAGGAGAATATTGATCGATTTTTCGTTGAAAATCACAAATTAAATTACTCTATTTCTTGACTTGTCCATCTTTTGCATACGTATTATTGTTGTAGTTGGATTTTACATGCTCCCAAAGAGTATAATTAAATAAAATATAATATAATATTAATTATATTAATTGCTCCTGAAAAGTATGAATTATAATTTTCAATGTTCCAAAAAAATATTGATATATTGCTTTTGAAGAATCGATAATAAAATAAAATTCTTGAAGTAGCACATATTTCGATTAATATATGGCGTGAAATTTATGAATTTGTATTTATCTTTAAAGAAAAACATACTACTTATGTCCTGTGGACATTAATTATTATATGATTATATAATATTTAATCATATTATTCGAAATTATATAATTGAATTATATCTTATATTAAACCAAAAGTTTAATTTGATTGGTATGACCAGTTGGATCATCACTGGATTAACAATGATGAAGGACGTTTAATGAAGAAGCAGGAGATGCTTCAGTCCAATGAATTCATGTGTTATTTGTTCTCTTTATCAAAAATTCATCATTAAATATCACTAGCTTAAATAGGGACTGAATTTCTTATATTTCAGAAAATTAATTATGATGATATATGGGGTCCGTCACCCTCCACATTGACCATCTAGATATTATTTGTATCTAATAAATTTGATATATATACTAGATTATTGCACGGTGTTCGCAATTTGAAGTTTACAAAATTACTGGTCAAATTTTAAATTGTGGGCATAAATTTCAGATTATACAATCAAGACGGCGTGTCTTGTTAATATTAGTGATTCTAGATCTCAATATTTTAATAAGTGTTAGTTGATATTTCAATAAATAATTTAACACTATTACTTGTTAAACGCTTCCAATTAATTTAATTGATAACAAAGTACTTCTCATTTCTATTTAGGAAATACTATAATGCATCATGCTAATATCATAGTTCTCCCCGTTATAATTAGCTTATGGTCAGATCCTAATTTTTTTAATCAAATTATTTGATGGTGCAATTAATCCACCACATTGCTCTGAAATAAAAAGTAAAGAATGTTTAAAAGAAATGCGTAGTTTTAACCCTTATTTCAAATGGGTGATATTTAATAACGCAATTTGGTGATTGCACAATTTTCTCGACATTAGGGGTAGGGATTAAGAAGTTGAAAATAATGTATAAATGTATCATTATCTAAATCATCGCAAAGATAATTCAAACTAAAAGTTCGAAAGATAATTCATTTAAATGCATTTATTGACCAAATGTATCAATAATATTTCACACATCATCTTCAAATGTTCCAACTCAAATTAACGTCCTAGATGATAATTAGTTAATATGATATTTCATAGCACGTCTGAAGCGTGATAATATTCTATAAAAATCTCTAAACGAAAATGGAGCAAAGATGGTCATATTAAAGAGGCATATACATATTTTTGATGAATGTTTAGACATAACAAATTACAAAATCCAAGAAAAGGTCCAGGTACCTAATATGTTGAAATTGAGATATCTCAATAAGTTATGTTGTTATTGAAAAAAATATATAATGGAAAAAAAAAGTTGTCGACAATAGTTTTGCACATGATGTACTACATCATATTATGAATAGCGAGGAATTGAAATAAATTAGTTAAAACATATCGATCGAAGTAATGATTGGCCAAATAAAACGACGCGATCATACAAAAATTGAATTTTTTAGAGAAACCTGAAATTTCTGGATGCAATTCTAATAAAATTAAACTTACTAGATAAATCTAAAGTTTCTAGATCTACAATTTGAATACATAAAGGTATATACTTATGTGAAATGAAAAAGAATATGAAAAAGTAAAGTCGTAATATAAAATATACGACTCTTTATATAATGAATTTTGCGAAAACTTGTTTAAATAAATTATTTATCATATGGTGGATGTAATCACAAGTCTCTATTTCATAAGTGTGACAATGCATGAAATTTGATGTTCATGTAATAAATGTAATTATAGACAATTTATCTTGTATGGTTTTGAAACTATTCTGGAAGGATTTAATATGTCTGGAGCATAATTCATATGATATTATCATGAGAGAGAGTAAATAAGTGTTGTACTCTTTTTTCATTTACCGAAATTTTGTTCCATCGGATTTTCCTAACAAGGTTTTTAATTAAATAACTTTAACTCCTCATGTGTAAATCTTTTTTGCTTTTGTAGCATACTTAAAAGAATAATATACTCTTTTCTTTCATTAGGATTTTTCTCACAAGGTTTTTCCTAATAAGATTTTAATAAGGTATATTATTTGTGTGATGAATGTCTATAACTTAAAAGATATTTACCCTTAAAATAATACTCTAATATGTATGAGACTCTTGGAGAGATCAACAAGGGATATTTTTCGAATCATGTTACTATAGTTATCAAAGTTGATAAATATTTCATATGAAGACAATGTTATTTGATAACTATAGCAAGACAACACGAAACTTGCTTCACCAGAATTGCAATATTGAATAGATGACATACAAAACAAGGATGAATTGATATAAGAATTGAAATTAGGGGAGCAGTTGTACTCTTTTTCCTTCGATCAAGTTTTTTTCTCGCTGGATTTTCTTGACGAGGTTCTCATGAGTCTGATATGTATGATCAACATATAAATTGTGTCATACTATATTTTTCAACGCAAGCACACAGCTCATATTATCATAAGCGATCATAGAAATTTTAATTTGCATTCTTACTAATAAATAAATAAATAAAATCATTATTTATTTATTATAAATATTATTTTTGTTGATCATTTCTTATCGTGCAATTTCGCTCATATATTTTATCGGTGTCTGAACATATTTTTCACGTGTTATAAAGCTTTTCCCACGTTCAAATCCAAGGTATTATTGATTGATAATCCATCTACACGTGTCTGAATTAGCTTGCAAGAACGTGAGTGTGCTCAGTATCTATTGTCCACAACAACAGTACAAAAAAAGGAGTCAACAAATAAATTTCTTTATAGTTTCGTCTTTACTTTTAAACAAATACACATAATAGTATTTTATGTTATCGTCGACAATAGTAATGAAGTACTTGTTGCCACCTATTGTTTGTACAAATTTTAAATCACATATGTCGCTGTGAATTAAATCAAGTTAACAAATCTACGTAAAGTATCATAGTTAACATGTTCTAATCTATCATACCAAAAATTGGAGCATAAGCAAGTACGCAGAAGAATTAACTTTATTAATTTTCGACTTCACAATCATTACATTCAATTGAAACATACCATCGAAAACATAACCCTTTCCGACAAACATTCTACTCTTAGACAAAATGACTCTGGTTGACTCAAACACAATAGGAAATTATGCTTATTCAAAAGTGACTCGGACATTAGGTTTTTGTGAATTTTCGATACATACAACACATTGTTGAGAGTCAACTCTTTTTCAGAAGTCATCTTCAGAACCACATTTCCTTGACTCTTGATTTCTGATGTTGTTGAATTTTCCATGAAAAATTTCTATCCATTATCAATTTCTTCGAACAAAGTAAACAACTCTTTATCAGAGCACATGCCTCGTAGCTCCGACATCAATCCACCACCCTTTTGAGTTTGAACCCACCATATTTACTTCAGAAATGATGGCTGCGAGATTCATCTCTGACACACCATGTGCCATGTCAACCACATTGACTTCTTTTTTATAGTTCTTCTTCGACAATCTACATTCTGAAGACTCAAGGCCTACTTTGACATAGCTAAAATATTTTCCTTGAAACTTCTTCTTGGAAATGACATCTTTTGGTTCCAGCTTAGTCCATTTGCCGTCGGATGGCTCAAATTTGTTTTTATAGGTCTTAGAACTTTGACCATGTTCCACAATATTGACTTTAGCTACACCAGGATTGAACCCTTTCTTTTCTAAACTTCGATTGTCTTATTCGATTCGATGCCTAACTATCAATTCTTCATTTTTCATTTTCTTTCTCTTGTGCTTTATGTAATTTTTGAAATCTTTCCACGCCGAAGACAAATTTTCAATAATTACAACCACTTGAAAAGTTTCACTCAAGTTCATCATTTCAACATGAATCTCATGAAAAATCAATTGGAGTTCTTGCACTGACTGATTATAGTTTTGGAGTCCACCATTTTATAATCCAAGAATCAGTTAATGGTAAATTCTTAGTTCTGGCGTCCTCGGTCTTATATTTTCGATCCAAAGACTTCTACAGCTCCTTAACAGTTTTTATCGTACTATACACATTGTATAGCGAAGTTGCCAAGTCATTCATGACATAACTGTGGCTTAAGAAATCAGAGTGTTTTCAAGCATCAAGTGTGCTAATAGCTTGGACATCCTCCTCACTCTCATTGAGTTTCCTTAGTCAAAAACCTCGCAAAATTCAAGGTAATCAGATAAAACAATATCTTCTATTGCCACCTTTTGAAATTCGAAGTACTGAATTTTTCTGATTTTTCTCCATAATTAACCGGAATAATTACAATATGGCTAGTTCTTGGAGCCACAGTTTGACTCACAACAGAACTTGGCTCTTCAGCACAGCTGAGCCTACAACTTGATTTTCAGTAGCCACAGTTTGTGTCACATCCATGTTAGTTGATTCGGTTGTCATTTATGAAATATCAAGTAAGTTGCGTTAATTTCGTTAATTTCAAAATTATGCGGTTTTTTCAACTTTAAAATTATGCTATTTTCTTAATTGCGAAAATATGCTAATTTCACTTGAAAATATGTTGTTTTTCCAAAATCGTTTGAAAATTATGCTATTTTTTCAATATCAAAAATATCCTAATTTTCTAAAATAAAATAAAATAGCATGCTTATTTTTGAACAAGCTATTTTCTCCTGATAACTGAATCACTCAACAGATAATTTTCAAAGAAGATTAGAGGGGTTTAAGCCCAGTCTCCTTTGAAAATATTCAGTTCCCAAGTTGGTTGGAGGGATCACAAATGGTCTCATTTAAAATCCATCGTCCTAGATAGAACTTCTCTATATTGTAACTTCCAGTTTCCAAGATGTTATAATTTTTTGTGGAGAATATTATTTTCATAATAATATTTCTTTAAAATCTTACATCTCTTTCTTCATTTGAGTCGAATCCGTTTTAAGATGTTAGGAAAAAAAAATTAGAAACAATGCTAGAATTGTATAAATAAATTAATAAAAAGAACTGAGGCCTATGTTGTACACAATTTCCTTAAAACAGATTCACGTTCTACTGTGGTCCAATAGGACTGATGACGTCCGTCTCTCACGATACAAATGTTGAAAGTAACTCACTAGCATCTCGTCACTACTTTAGGTGAATTAAGAACGCTTACAATTTTATAACCAAACTAGAACAAAGAACTAAACTATCTAAGTTACTAAAAACTAAACTCTTGAAATAAAGAAAAGAGAAGAGAGAAAATTAGAGCGAAGAAAAAACTCTCAAATTTTTTTGGTACGAAGAATAAGGAGAACACCTCCTTGTATAATATTAGGATAAGGAAGGTTTCAAATTCTTAGTTAATTTTGTATTTAACACAAATAATGTTACAATCACCATGAATGAATTTGTAACCACAAAGTGAATATGAAATTGAACAAATTCAAATACAAATTAACTACAGAATTTATATTCGGATCTTTAAAAATCGCTAGCGTCACACTATTGTGTTTAGGGGGTCAAAGAACCGTTTCTAAAAAAATCAAGTAAAAAGAAACAAATTTGACGGCGATGGTGGTGGTGATAGTCGCCGTTAAGGTGAGGTGAGTGGGAACTCAACCGACGGTATTTTGATATGCACTTAATTTAACGCAGTGCTTTCGAATATACAAAGGCTAAAAAGGTAAAATTGGAATTTGAAAAACATATACAGTAGGAGTCGTAATTTTCATTTAATACAAAGTTATATAGGTTTTAACAAACTTTTCATATTGTTTCAAGGCTTTTTTGCCTTGTTCCCAAGGCAAAAATAAAGAAGAAATTAATTTCATGTATTGTTCCAAGGCAGAATTAATGCAATTAACAAATTCTGCCTTCATTAATGCAGAATTTAATTAAATTTTCGGTTGATTAATGCATGATTAAATTTATCCTTGAATCAAAGCAGAAGATGGACGGTAAAATAACATTTGTTTTTTTTTTTTTTTTATTTTTTTTTTTTTTATATATAGTTTTTCAATTTTATATTAAAAAATTTGGAGCAATATGGAGCGGACTGGCCGACTTTTTGGTGAGCAACTGTTGCAGTCTGGTTTACATGAGTAGGTCGCTGGTTCGATCCAATCCTTTTAACACGTCTATATTTAATGGAACAATTCACAATTACATTAAAACACTTACTAATTTCAAAATTATTTTTAAATATTTTTTGTTCTCAAACTTTCTTTTTTTAAAAAATGATATTTATAATAATAATAATTTTGGTAACACATTGCATGACTGTTTGTAATATTATGTTGCACACATTTCATCACATGTTATCAATGATGCCGCCATAACTTGTAACACAATGCGTTACACACTTTTGCCGCTTATTTTCACCGTCAATACGATCATCGATCCCACTACTTGTACATTCTTTGTTACACCCATTGTCGTCATCATTATTGCTTACAATATTTATTGTTACATCACAACCGACAAATGTCACTACTGCATCACCACCTACAATATGCTATTCATTGTCATGTCATTGTCATTGTCGTCACCACTTATCGCATTCATTGTTAAATCACTATTGACGTCACTGTTGTCGCACCCACTTGTAAAATATTATGTTACACAATTACCAAAAATACATTACTACTAATTACACACAGATGTGTAATCATTGACAGATGCTACCGCCACTAACAACAAACTTCCAAAGCGCACACGTTGGAACCGTCGTTGTCATTGCCACCTCTCTCTTACACATGTACATAGGAAGAGTGAAAATGCCACGGAAGAAAAATCGAAGAGGAACCATCGCACAAACAAAATAATAATATGATTATTCTACTTGTACAATAAAAATTACATTAGGAGTTACATACCGTAAATTATGTAATCGTTGATATACTTGTAGCAAAATCCATAATAATAATAATAATAATAATAAAGTGTGAATGAATAATTGATTTAATAAATTTCATTTTGTAATAAAAAAATTTGTTTTAGTTTTACTTAAAAAAGAAATTAAGTTGGTAATTAGTTGGAAAGGAGCATAATCTACAATTATAAAGAAAAATTTGAGGCCATTTATGTTTATGTTACGATGGAGCAACTTCAAAGTATGGGCTTCCCTGAAGAAATGGCTGTTCAAGCTTTGGCGGCCACCGGCGGCGATCTCATCAAAGCTACCGATTGGCTTCTTACTCACGACAAACCCCTTTCATCTCCTCACTCAAACCCCCCTCATATCGCCCATGCCCAACCCAAAATCAACCGTTTCTTCCATTTTCAATCCAAACCCCCCTCCTCCATCAAAGATTTGAACAATACCCACCAAGAAGAAGAAGATGATGAACAGTCACAGTCCTTAATTCCAAGGAAAAAGCGCCAAAAATATGAAGAGAAGATTTCCAATTCTTCACCGGAAGTGGCAGCACCACCACCAAATGCGCCGTTGTCGGAGAGAATGAGGCCACGGGTCCTCGATGATGTTGTTGGGCAGGATCATCTTCTGGCTAAAGACTCCCTCCTCCGTTCGGCCATCGATTGCGGTCGTCTCCCTTCCATCGTCCTCTGGGGCCCACCCGGCACGGGTAAGACCTCTATTGCCAAGGCCATAGTGACTTCCTGCACTACGGGATCTTTCTATCAATTTGTTTCTTTATCTGCCACCACTTGTGGCGTCAAGGATGTGAGAGCTGTAGTAGATGATGCAAGAAAATTGAAGCAAAAATGTAATAAAGGGACTCTTCTTTTTATTGATGAGGTTCATAGATTTAACAAGGTCCAACAGGATTCATTTCTCCCTGTGATTGAAGATGGAAGCATTGTTTTCATTGGTGCCACCACTGAGAATCCGTCATTTCATTTGGTTACGCCCTTATTGTCACGTTGCAGAGTTTTAACCCTTAATCCATTGAAGCCTGATCATGTTGTTATACTTTTGAAGCAAGCGATTTCCGATATGGATAGAGGAGTAGTTAGGAGCCTATACAAAGAGATGAAAATTCAAGTAAATGATAATGCCATTGAGTTTTTGTCATTGCATTGTGATGGAGATGCAAGAGGGGCACTAAATGCCCTGGAAATTTCAGCTACGACTGCAGCTGCTCGATTAACTATGCCAAGAACATCAAATGGAGATGGTGATTCACTTGTCGTGATCACATTAGATGATGTCAAAGAAGCATTGCAATGCAAGCATTTGCTTTATGATAGAGCAGGGGAGGAACATTATAATCTCATTAGTGCACTCCACAAGTCTATGAGGGGAAGTGATGCTAATGCTGCAATTTATTGGCTTGCAAGGATGTTGGAAGGAGGCGAAGAGACCCTTTATATTGCGCGTCGGCTAGTCAGGTTTGCTAGTGAGGATGTGGGATTGGCTGACCCTCAAGCTCTAACACAGGCCGTGGCTTGTTATCAAGCTTGTCATTTTATCGGGATGCCTGAGTGCAATGTGATACTTGCACAATGCGTAGCATACTTGGCTTTGGCTCCCAAGTCTGTTTCCGTTTATAAAGCACTTGGGTTTGCACAGAAAGTAGTGAAAGAATCAATTGGACAGAATGAGGGGGTTCCTCTTCACTTGAGGAATGCACCAACTAAACTAATGAAGGATCTTGGGTATGGAAAGGGGTATATTTATCCTCCGGACAATCCCGACTCATCGTCACAGACTTATTTGCCTCCTTCACTTATCGGTTACAAGTTCCTCGACTGGCCAGATACTGCGAGATAGGCCTTGTTCTTGTCTCTTCACAATATTTACAAGGTTTTTTTTTTTGTGGAAAAAGTATCAATTGATTTTGCCAATATAGTAAAAGAGAACCTGAAGATCAACAGAACCAACTTTGGTTATGGTTTGCCTCTTTTGTATTTAGCATAATGTAACTTTCTTGTTAGTACTACTGGACCTATAGTACATCGAGTGTCCCATCATGTTGTTTGAAAGGGCAAAAAATGTGGGGTTGGTAGCCACTTTATTTCAGATATTTGTGTGAGAATTGGTTTGGTTTCAGGTTGGTTTAGTTTATATTAGAACCGAGATAATGTGAATATTTTATTAAATCCGTTATAATGGTGGGCACGTCATCTAGCTGGTATCACTTTTTCGGATCCTTGGCAGCTTGGTACTCATGATATGCACTTCTTTACTTCAAAACAGAGTCAAATGACTTTCATGAGACTCGCCAAAATGATTCAAACTTCACATCTTAGAGATGATTGACGGAGGAATCTGTTTAGCTCAATCGATCAGTTTCTTCTACTCTGCCTACTATCAGCTTAACCATGCCCTACCACCAAGAACAGATTCTCGCCATTTATTTAGAGGAAGAACTTCTTCAACAAAAGAAATTGCAGCTCCTAGTTCGACAGTTTGCTCCGCACCTTAAGTTATAGAGTTCCGACATACTATTCTATTTTGATACCGAACACTTCGGGAACTTCACTACTTTGAGCTTTACATGCCTAGAAAAAACAAGGAAATAGGACATCTTTGAAAAACTATTCACCACAACATAGTAGACGTGGGTGGTGAGGACTGACTAAATATTCTCAAGATGTTTTAGGAATAAGTTGGTTCATTTGAATAAAAACTGAAGTCTCCTACACTATTTCAATTTCTTCAATGAGCCAAGTCACCATTCTCGTGCTGCTTTCGACTTATCAAGCCCCACAACTTTAATGAGCTAACAGCTAGCAATGAGCCTAGTTCATTTAGGTCTGTAGATTTCAGTGTCTTTTCGGGAATTTCAGGGCTTGATATTCACGGTTCTTTCTGGATTGGGTCATGCTCCCAAATCGAGAGCTAAAGCCACTGCATAAAAATCATGTTGTTTTCGTTCAAGTATTCTATGGATCGACCATCTTAAATAAAAACAGCCCCAATCCCGACTACCATCACAAATTAATCCCAATCCTATGACCCCACCATCATAGTATCGCTTTCAACTTCAAAGACACTGTCAAAATTTGGTACTGCTAATACATGGCAGCCAACACCAAGTAAGGGTAACAAAAAATACAGGATCTGACATGAACAAAAGCCAGACAGCACCGAGAAGATGGTAAATTAGTAACACTACTTGTCCATCTAGAAATGAAACCTGTACACGTATTTGGAGGGGAAAATCCTTTGACATGAAAAGAGAAGAAAATACAAAAATAAGTTGAAATAAAAAAGGAAGAAAAATACAAGTTTGAGATGTTATATTTACAAATGAAAAATCTAGGAAGATCTAGATAGTTGTGAAGTATAAGGCCACAAAATCAAAGAATCATTTTTCTAGCCTTGACGGCGCACCCTCGAAATAGAGAACTAAGTTTCTGATCTATAGACTTCACTATCAAGCTCCACTCATAATGTATGAATGAAAAAATTGTGTCTAGTGATAATTAATGAAACTCCTGCATACTTTCTATGCAACTTTACACCGTCACAATGAGTTCCATTAACTAAGCAGTTCATGACTATAACTTACCTGCCTCACTATGAAACAGCATTTCAAATTCTCGGCCCTACTATATATACAAATGGGTCATCAAGAATCGGCAGCAACCTCTGCAGCACGCTGCCTCATCATTTCCATTACAGCAGCCCTTCGTCGTGAATCAGACTGCTGCTGCATCCTTCTTGTGTGTTCCCTCAAATCTCTGCATCAAAGTTAAGAGATGTATAAATACAATTTCAACAATAAAAATTAATGTTATATGGAGTGGAAGTGAAAGAGTGATGAAAACCTGCAACGTGGTACATTGCACTGAGATTCTTTGCATGCTCGAGAATGAAGCTGAAGGAGAGACCACATTTTCTTACAGAGAGCACAACCTCCAGAAGCACGTACTTTGCACACAAAACCATGGCGGAAAAGTCCCTTCACCTTGCGACAGTTTGGATATTGGCAAAGTGGAGAACGGCATTGAGAAGCATGTACCAGGAGGTCAAGCATTTTCCTAAGCTGCAAGTCCAAAGAAAATGAATTCTCTTCAGTTTGTGTTTCAACAAGTCATTGCTTCCATTCCATGTTACATTAAATCTTGCTTAGCAAAAAAGAAATTATTCTAAGTGCAAGAAGATAGATCATAAGAGTGTAAAACCAGCAGCACAATGTGAAAAGCCAGAAAAACACACAAAAAAGGTTAAAATACCTGCATAACTCGTAATTGCCTTGCTTCTGTGTTTTGTTCATCACGTTCTTTAGACTGATTATTGGTCAATTTATGAGGGTGATCAACTCCCCCATCCTTCTGATAACAAGAATTGCATACATCATACTCCGGGCACGTCTCACAGTGCCAACCTTGACCAGCTTCAATATCTAGGTGACATACATAGCACGTTGTTACAAAAGCTGGGGCAGTAGGATTGTGAAGATGGTAGAGGATCATCATTGAGGAATGCTTAGCACGGCGCAGGGTATCGTATTGATAATGATTTCCTTGGCAAAGGCTAAGAAATGCCTGCCTGGTATCAAAGAATTCACTCTCTAATATCTCATCTCTGTCTTTGGTATCAACAGGGACATCAGTGATTTCAACCTGCAGTTTTACCAAATTCAAAATTCAAATACTAAAGCTAGGTCCTGAAGAACACAGGAACAACATTACTAAGATAAAGAAACACTGACTGAATAAAATATGTGCTTCTCCTTTTGGTTGATAGGATGTCTCTCTCTGTCCTCGCGTTTTTGTTCGGATTCATAGCACCTGTACGGAGGAAAATCATGAGAACAAAGGTATACATTTGTTGGACCAAAGAATCAAGAAATCCAGTTATTTAGTTGGTGAACTTGAGTACCATCGGCTTTGATCAGATCATTTCATTAGTTATTGCTTGTAATTCGTAATTTTACACTATCTATCCATATAATATTTAAACTACAAAGTTAGCATGATATGAAAATGAATAAATAACAAGGCAGAAGAGAACTCCGGAGCACCAGGCTAGAGACAGAAGTGATGCAGCAATCTAATTCTATATGCATTAGTAGTTGTCCGCTACTATATGATCACTTGCTACACAGCCACTTACATCCTCATAATCATGGTCACTTCTCCTGTAAGTAATTTTAAATCAACTAGAACAAAATGGTAAAAATCCAAGGCCACATGAACAGACATGTTAACCTTATAAAATTCCCAACCCAAAGTTGGCCAAGTGAATAGAAGTACATAGCATCACATCACAATGCAGAAAAGGATGTTGAGTTACAGACACTACGAAATATTAATGTTGAAATACTTCTAAAATGAGGAGGGCTTACAGAAGTATATTAGCTAAAACTGAAGCCAAAAGGAGGATTTGCATGTTGAGGTAAGAGTATACCAAAAGTTATATAGTATCAAACGAATCAAAGATGCGAAGAGAACTGTTCAGAAAATATCTCAGGAAATGGAAAAGATAAATAGATATTTAAACCATATTAAGTATGCTAAAGATCAATTCAAAGACTTTGGTTCATGGAAATGAGATCATAGAAATACGCAGGAACTAATTGACAAATTATTTAATGGAAGGCTTAACATGGATCTTGGGGATTTGTCAAAATCTATTTAAGAAAAACATAACAGTACTACAAGGATTTGTATTTTTTTTTTTTTTTTGATAACCGTGGATGTTCGGACCAGCTTGCGTACATCTCGACTAATCCCACGAGGCCCTGAAGTTTACGGTCGAGTATTCACCTCAGTTGCCCTGAGGGGACTTGAACTAGTGATCATTGGGGAGCAAACCCAAGGCGGATTTGTATTTTGGAAATACGATATGAACAGTGACAGATTCTTCTGCAGATAAACTTCATTACAGTGCAACCACAACTTTCTTTCCCATCTTCACAATTACAATTCTAACCTATCGAGCTCTCTCCCTTCATATTCCTCTTTGCGTAGCATTTAAAGTGGTGTAGGATCAATGACAGACAAACTTAATATCTCAAGGATACATGAAATAATAACTATTTAGGCAACTATTTCCATTTTCAATCAAATTTTCATGTCAGTGAATAATAGATCCAGTAGGTTGAAGAGACAGAACTATCCACCTCCACCCCCATAATGGGCCCCACTACACACACACAGAAAAGGGCACGCGGGTGGGCACGAGGATTGTGTCTGTGGGATAGTATAAATGTGAATTAAATTTATTCCATAAATGTATATCTCCAGCATATGAAAGGAGGACAGACAGCTCCAAAACAGATAATACTGGGAATAGAAGTTTTTGAAAAAATAAAAAGAGAAATTATTTTAATTAGATTACATCAAAAATCAGGAAAATCCTTACTTCTCACAAAGATGAAAATTTTTACACTGTCTGCAAACCCAACGATTCCCAGACACCATTAAAATGCAGCAATGGTTACATGAATGCTGCAGGTGAACCATGATGAAATCCTCTTTCATTGGAGAAATCGTCTCACCAAGCTACAAAAGCAAAGAAGTTCATACGAACCAAATGAGAAAATGAAGGCAATGGCTTCTACTTCCAAAAATTGGTAGAAGAGAATCGCTGACGGAGGAAAAAAAGGTTGGACAAAAAAAAAAAATGGTTACTCAAATTAGCAAAGAGAACAAAGAAACAGCATTAGAAAAAGAAAGAGAAACTAAAATGTTGGAAGTAAATAGAAAATAAACAAGTTCAAGAACTTACCATGTCCTATTTCGGCATAATAACTATATGTAATTCACAAGTGTTCGAAATAAACTTATTAATAGAGGAAATCAGATGTAGGGAAAGAAAGTGTGAGAGAGAGAGAGAGACAGAGAGACAGAGAATTTTGAAAATAAGATTACTTTATGCATTAAAAGCAGGTCCTTTGATGCATTGCCCGAAAGATCAATTTGGCCTGATGCCTTTAAGGCTCTCTTCGTGATGGTCTTTTTTATAGTTCCCTTCTTATACTGTTTTCTCCCATCCTCTTCTTGCTGTAGTTGATATATCATGTCCTCTGCAGCACCAGGCCAATAATCTCCATCAAAGTAAGGCAACCGAGCTGCAGTCACCTTTGCTTTACATTCACCAGTAGAGATAAAGAAATGGTCGTATAGATTAGCAAGATCAACTACAATATTTTCCTTTGAAGCTTTTCTCAACATTGACAAGTACCTGAATTAGAAAATACAATCCAAGTCAACCAAAAACAACTGAGAGTAGCACCTATATTTATATATTTATATACAGTCTCATTTCAGACAGGTATATATCTTACCACTCCCTAAGCTTATCAGATTTTGGTGTTTTTTGAATTTCTGGGTGGCAATATAAAATGTAGTCTTCACCCTTCAATGGAGGGCAGGCCCATATGTAGCAGCTTGTGAAACCACGCAATTTGCAATACTCTAAATATCCAATCTGGAAAGAAACTAGAAATATCATTAGGCTATTGACATGATGAAACACTTAACAATCTTTTTTTTTTACCTAAAAGAATATGCTAAAAGAATGGTGTGTAAGAGTCAACAAATCAAAAACTTGCCAATATTTCATGGTACACAAATGTCCGAAGAGCCTCTCCTGTCACCGTCTTGACCTCTGGCCGGAAATACTTAACAGAATCTAGATATGAGAGATATACTCGACGATGATTTGGCTGCTGACATTCTGATCCAAATTCTTGAACATACATGCCAAATAAGCATACTTCAACACCTTCAGTTTTTTGAAATAATAGTACAACCTGGAAGATGAAACTTTTGGTTCATAACTCAAGTAATTGACAGAGTCAAAGCAATAATCATAATCTTACGAAATATTAGTTTTCATGTCGAATTAATGCAAGGAAGTATTTCAATTTGAATTATTCCTAAAGGACGACCACAAAATGGCGCATCTGCGGCATGTGGCGCCCTTATTTCATTTATCATATTAGCCCAAATCCAAAAAAACTGTGGAATGGACAAAAGAATAGATTTTTGAGGCTTTCAACCGAAAAAAATATGAGATGGGTGGGAGATGGGTATTGAGATGGCATTTATTAGTCACACGAAATATAATGTAACACCTTAGATTTATATGGGAACTCTGTTGGATAATTCTCCTCTTGAAATATTTCAAGAAACCGTGGTTTGACTTCCAACTTTTTGTCAACTGATGACACAACTCTTACAACAAGTGCTTCTGCTCCTGGAACCTGGGAAATTCAATATAACAATATTTACTTAAATAATTTAAAAAGAAATGAAATAGAAGCACTATTTAGTATAAAAGCACATTCTCCTCTTTAGTTAAGGTTGCCAAAATTACAACTTCACCTTGTTACTTGTTAGATCTGAAAGATTATTTCTGGAACAGTTAATGTACAAGATCCATTATCTATTTTTGGTGTAGCATGGAAGTTTGAGTAATGGTGAAAATTTCATTTATAAATGTTGATCCAACTCCTTAAACATCACTATAGTAGGATAATAAGAAATCAAAACACACAAGGCTGTCTCATTAAGTAAGCCATTGTATCATATCATTACAAAATAAAACATCGGCTACTGTTCCATATAACATGGCAAGTCAACTGATTCACCTCATCAAAACTTTTTCCAAGAAGTCTAGCTCTGTCCTGTCTCTCTTGCTTCAGCCGTCTAAACAATCGCTGCTCAATGTGATCGCTCAAAATTGTTCTTGGCAAATCTTTTGCTCCAAGAACAGAATTTTGCGGTAATGGCACACGTTCTCCTCTTTCAACTTCTGCTACATAACAATTTGGACAGGTGTAATCAGCTTGTCCACCATCATTCCTTCGGCCATTAAATAATGCACATATTTGATGTTGCCACGCTTCACAGTTATCACATTGAACCCACTGCACAAAGAGATAGTTAATATCTCAAATGATCATTTTATGAGCAAAAGAATAGTAGTTGCTGTATTTGACATACCCATTCCTCAGTTTCCTCGTCATTTTTCTTCTTCTCCATCTTCCCCTTTTGAATGGAAGTTCCATCTACAGCAATGGTGTCCCCACGAGCCTCATTATAACATGGAATGCAGAAGCAATGACGAGTATCACCAGCTCCATTGGTATAGTACATTGCATTTCTTTTAATGCGAGCACCACAAGGTGTGCAATATATAGGTGGTGGTTCAAAGGTAAGCTTCTCAACTGCACACAACTGACATGAATTTTCACTCATTGAATTCTTCATTGCTTGATTTTTTTCTGCTTTTGCTTTGCTCTGTAAAGAAAACATGAATTAGAATTTCATTGCCAAAGAATGGTGAATCACATTTATGCAGCACAACTACGATATTTCTAAAAACTGTTTAAGAACGTTGGTGAAGACAAAACCGTCTGAGATCAAATCCATGACAAGTTATTTACTTCCCCTTCCCTTATACTTCTAGTTTACTAATGGATGAGTAGGGGTTCATCCAAGTCCCCACCTAGGCACAGGTGGAGTATTGGTTAAAACAAAAATAAAAGAAAAAATAACTGAGAATTATAGTCAATTATTGTCAGCAGGAAACGGATAGAGATAAATAACCATCTATCCTAACAAACCACTAGGTTCAAAATCAATTCCAACTAGATCAACTAAACTTGTGTTAATCTGAGAAAGGAACATAACCAATCTTCCATCAACTGCATATTCCGTTGATCAATCCTACCATGACCAAGGATCATTTAAGTAACTTATTTTTATGTAAAAAGAGAATCAATCATGATTACGTTAAAATATATGTATCAAGAATGAAGGGAGCAGATTTAATTCAGAAGCTGATCTTCCACTTCCTCCCCTCGTCCCCAGCCGATAAAGATGAGCACAGTGAAACATGGTGAAATCTAATAATGTGTTTAGCATATTATGTATGACAAATGTTATTTTAATAATCAGGGAAACATAACGAAGATGAGCACAGTGACTTATGGTAAAATTTAATAACATGTTCAGTTAGGCATAAAATGCGAGACCAATGTTATTTCACTAATCAGGGAAAATAATTACTTCCTGCAGTATTGATTGATTGTCCCTAATAATAGAAAATGTCCTTTTTTGGTAGTTGCATACTAAATTTTTGGAAGAAAAGATACCAAATTCCTTCTCAGTCTTCTAACTTCTCCTTTCTTTGGTAGTCGCATACTAATTTATATTCTACAACTGCAATAAAGTTTCATGAGAAAGACCATCAACAGTTATATCCAACCATCCAGGAGAAGCCATGTAAAGGTCATTTTAACAAATTGTGAAATGAAGAAATGCATCATGTTTGACAGCAATTTTATGATGCAGAATAATGAGATAATGAGAGCCCCATAAAAAAGGCAATCTATGTGGGTCAACAGACAGACCTGGCCAACCCATTGTCTAAGGCCTGTAATGTGCTCCCGGACTTGTTCAGGGGTGAACAATTCTATCAGCGATACTCCCTTTACTTTTGGCTTCCCAGACTTGGATGAATTTTCAGAAGGTACTGATGTACTTTCCTGTTTAGCATGGTCCAGTTCCTTCTCAATCTTGATACCCTCCTGTTCACCAAATCCAGTAGGATTGTTTGAGATGATAGGAAATACATCCGGCCTTTGGTTGTAGGTATCATGCAAATTATCCTTTACCATCTCAATACTCTTAGTCTTAGAACTTAACTGTCCAACACTTACAGGAATTTCCATCTTTACTCCTGTGTCATCGGATTCCATTGGCATGTGAGAAACATCATGTTGTGCATCAGAGAGGGGATCAGGTTCATTTACAGCAGGAATTGGTATAACCGAGCTTTCACTTTCAGACGGAATGGGTAAGGAGGTATTTTCAATCTTCAACCGTTTAACATAAGGCTGTAAGTCTTCTGGAGTTTGAGTTATAACTGGACTAGTCTTGAGTGCCAACCCACCATCATTTTCAGCTGAATTATAGGATTTACGGTTTTCATTCAAAGTAAAATCAGAATCTGCAAATGCCTTTAGATGTAACTGCAGAAAATTCTTAACAGGAATGCAAACAGGACAACTTGCTTCCCTACAGATCCTATGGTGATTAATTAAAACTTTCGTACGGCAGCAACGAGGATACAAACATTCAAGTATATTGCATCTTTCTATATGACTCAACAATTTTTGAGCCGTAATGCAATTAGGATCTTGACAATTGCCTTCTGGAGCACGGCATGTACGAGCATGGCGCAAATACAACAACCATCTTTGTTGGTTCTTGAATTGCTGTTCACGATTAAGGTTACTAGATCTACATACAGTACCAGTAGAATTGGGAGGATTTGGAGATTTAGTAGCATCAGATTGTTCAATCATAGATTCTTCTGAGGATAAATTATTCCTCTGAGCAATATCGTTCCCAGTTATTCTCTGGTGAAATTCACCATGCACATTTTGATCATCTCGGGCTCTCCTTGATACGTGAGACACATCTTGAGACTTGGGGTAACATTGATCTTGTGGTGCTGCATCCATATGGATGCCACCAGAAAGGCTGTTAAAACCGTTTTGAGTGTTAGCAGCAAATTGCTGCAGATGCAACAGCTGTTGCATCTGATCTGAAGTTTGAGTACGAGATGAAGACATATCTTGTTGGTAAGACAGATGTGAAGTACCTCCAGAATGGCCTTCCATTGCATTCTGTGGGAACTGATTCTCCAAATCAGAAAACTGGAATGTCTTAGAGACTTGCAAGTGCAGACTTTCCTCTTGATGCTTTATTCCAGGCTCGATCTTTCCTTCAACGCCTACACTACACGATAGCTGAGACTGTCCTAATGTGTCATTCGTTAAAAGCTGGTGGTGCTGACTTTTCTGCTTTTGCTGGAGTTGATGTTGACCAAATTTCTGCTGCTGAAAATGGTGAGATGGCTGTTGATATTGTTGTTGATGAGATTGTACAAGATTTTCTCTAGCTGAATGCTGCGATTTGAAGTTCATCTTGTCAGATTGAACAAATGATTGCGTCTTCATACTTGTGTGTAGAGTAGATTGCATATTCGAACGATTGGTCATCAAATGAGAGTTTGTTTTGGGGATAGACTGCAAGGATACAGCAGTCGAGCTCTGACTGTTCATCACTGACCCAACAGAGGTTACAGGAGAAAGTATATTACCAGACCCTGAAGCCTCAGCTTTTCCAATTCCATATCTATCACCTATAAAGTGGGTTATTTGCAGTGAGAACACAAGTAGAAGGAAATAGAGATATCACATTCTTCATATTTCCCAAAATACAACATATCTTAACTGTTTGGAACAAATTTGGAGAGAGTCAGATATAGTAAGAGAGGAGAGAGAGGAGGGAGATGAAGTTTAAGTACCCTGCATTGATGACTGTTGATGTTGATCAAAATGTTGTTGCAAGGGTTTGGGGGAGTTGCCATATATTGTTCCTGTTAAATATCCCTCAGAAGCAACTGGACCGTTCACCACAGGCATATTGTTTCCCATCATCCCCAACTCCCCATCTAAGGGCCCGTTTGATAGAACATATGATTTTTGCTGCAATGTAGACTTAAGTCCACCCATGTGGCCACCGATATTATGCAGAATACGACTATTTTGACCACCAACTCGCTGCATTTGCAACATTGGCTGTGATACATTAGTGGATTCAAAAGCTGGAAATGCAACCATATTATTAGAGGATTCCATTTTTATCAGAGACTGATTATTAGCATTACTATTTATATCATTGTTATCTGAACTAGAAAATCCAGGAGTGGGAATCATTTGGCTTGTCATTCTCTGAACACTCAAAGATGTTGCAGTGTTATTGCCAACAGAGTTAACTGAACCCCCCAATGATGGTTGATATCCATTAGCTAAAGCACCTGCAGAGAAATATCTTGTGAGAGAGAAGTGAAAAAGGTAAGTATATAGCTTTAGTCATTACCATAGATCAAGAGACTTTTAAGTACCATTAGAAGAACTAAAAGAACCACCGGACACACTCCCAAAAGGTCCATTTCCAGTCGGCAACAAGTTTCCAGAATTGACAGTGGAATATGCAATTGTTTTAGAACTACTGTTACCAACAACAGAGCTATCCACAGACGACATTCTCATCAGGCTTGAATTACCAGTTTGGGGTAATCCAGGAGTTGGAATCATTGTATCCATGGAAGACGGAGTATTAACTTGTGAAAATTGCTGGTTGTGATTAGTCGTTGATGGTCCTTTAATAACAAATTGCAAACGTCTTTCCAAGGTTGCAAGGTTTAGATACTCCTCCTGATAAAGCAAGAAAAGTAGGGAGATAAGATACGGACATAAGTACATGGTAGCCAATCAATAACTTCACTAATATAAGAAGCTCCATAATATGCTTTTTTAAGAACAACAATAGAAGTTCCTTGTCAGCTATTACCAGAAAGAATATAGCTCATGTAGAATGTTATGCAGTGTCGATTTATCTTTGATACGAGGTATTATCCTTTTTATCTTGGGATCATGTTCATCAAACTTTACGCAACATGAGTAAGAAAATTGTATGAAGAAACAAAATAGAACTACACAAACCTTGGACATAGCAATCCTGAATATACCCTCTTCTAAGCGCCTTGCTAGGTCCAAAATTTTTTTACTGGTTAACTCATGAGATTGTTGCCTCCGCTGCATGAGATATTCAATTCTGGAGAAAAGGAAATTCAGAATTTTCATCAGTACATATTATATCTGATCCCAATCAGGAGCGCTAACATGTTTATGAAGTTGTGCCAAAAGCAATTTTGTACATTTAAAACAAAACTACAAATGGAATTAGAAGAACATGGACTTAACAAAATTTCATCAAGACAAGAATAGAAGAGGAAGAATGGGATACATACATATAGAGAAATATTAAAACACGATGCTAAAAAAAGGCAGTCAAACCCATATCCATATGAAAATTATGCAATCTCCAGGGAAGTGTACCTTTTAGTCCAATTCAAAAGACAAAATGTAACTAGCAATTGCCATGTAAGTAACGACCCAGTTACATTGAGATTGATGTATGTGAAAATCATACTAAAAAAATCATAATTATAAGAGAATCCTTTGACATCCAACAAAAGATCATAAAATTGTGCAAATTCAATAAATTTGCTATAAAAGGAAAGAATAATGTCATCTTTCCAAGAATCCAAATTTCTTATTGAGAGATTATTTAGTTTCTATAATTAGCCACCACAATGAAGAAAGATGCTGACTGGTTTTCCTCATTCCAGATCACTATTTGGGAGACATAATATGGTTTTATACAACACAACATAAAAATGAAGTCGACCAACTTTCCTTATTACAGTTCACAAGCCATTGTACAAAAGGTAAAGGTAAACATGTCAAAACTATCCATGTATCGTGATAAAGGTGATTGACCACACTTGGCCACTGTTTGGTGGCCATTGTTTTGGAAAAACATTGTTTTGAATAGTGAATATTTGGAGAATGTAAGGAAAAGTTTTAGATTTACGTGTAGAATGTTTTATTGTGTGAATGTGTGGTTAAAAATGAGTATATAGAAAAAAGAATTTTGAATAATGGAAGACAAACAGGGGCTTACAGCTAGGTAAGAAGCGGATTTTGTTTTACTGTAAACTGGTGATTTTCTCGAGAAAAGAAGAAAGCTTAACTAACGATAAATTTTCCAATCACTCAGAAGCTATTCAGGACTTCAGTCCCACTGCATCCTGATGTTACAAGTTAGACACCACCTACCTACTTAAAAAACATTGATTTAGAAAGTTGCCTTATATTCTCTTAGAGCTTGTTTGGGAGAGATTTTTGAAAATCATTATTCCCCAAAATCATTTTCAACCACACATTTTATGGAACTCATAAATTTTTCCTACTTTTAGCCACACATTCTCCAAAAAACACTGTTCACTTGGAAAAATCTCTCCCAAGCAAGCTCTTAATCTGAATCGTGAAAGAATTGATTATCATCTATAAAAGAGAATTACTAAAAGGAGCAGAACAATGGTTCCAAATAATCAAGCCAATTAATTATAGCGAATCAATGTTTAACGTATATGGAACTTTTTCAGGAGCAGAACACAAATCCAACACATTAGACTTCAATAAGGCCCAAAACTACAAAGCATGTAGTAATATCAATCAATCTTATTAACCACCGCTATTGTCCTATCCATCAAAAGAAATTAATCAGTAGGAACAACAGTAAAAAGAACATCTCTGATTGACATAGATAAGAAAGAGTATTACATCTTTTCTGTCATAAACCTCCGTGCTTCAATATATTCAGGGTCCATGTTCTGCACACGATGATGCATACTAGGATTTTGCATCTGACTAGGCAAAGCAATATTTTGCTGGGGTATCCCAGTCAACAAAGTACCAGCTTGGTTAAGTGCCTGTTCTGAGATCTGGTCTGAAGGGTGTGCTTGCAAATTCATCTTCACCTTGTAACTTAATAAGTAAATAATAAGTATAATCAGAGTTTCACTATCTAGAGAACAAAAAAGTAAAGTAATTGGAATGAGGCGTCATAATCAGTCATGTCCCATCATAACAACACCCACACTGTCTAAACTAGCCAGAACACCTGCACTGAAATTAAAAAAGAGAATAAAAAAATGAAAGATCAGTTTAACAGATACAATGTGAAAATATCGTGAAGTTAATGTGTGAATGCGTCATGAGTCAACAGACAAACATTCAGGAAAGATATGTCTCTAAAAAAAAAATAATGAATAGCTGATATTAATGACGTTTCTGCAGGGGCCGGCTGGTGACTTATTTTGGGGTAATGCTTGGTGGGAAAGAAGGATGAGAAGGATGGGAAGAAAGGACAGTGGGTTGCACCAGTGTTTTACAGTATGCTCTGACGAGAAGGTAAACAGATGAAGAGGAGGTTGCAGTTCGGGGGTTCGAATAAAAAGATTATGTTTTCTTTTCTGGTCAAAAGGAGTATTAGCCATTAGGGATAAACAATGTCATTTTCACAAGGGTTATCTTTGGAAATTAGGGTGAAGGAAGTAATGGGGAAGTGGACAGTTTTATGGTATAACCCAAAACGGGAGACGCCCAATCATTATGAAACAGAGACTAATGCCTATTACCTACTTATTTTGTGAATTTGGTACACTTAAAACAAAGTTAAACCGAAAAAACTATAAAATAATCACGGTCCACGGCGAACTTTTTCCCTAGTAATGTCCAACAAACCAGGAGCATAAATAAGATTAAAACTTGTTCTCATAATATCAAGAGGCAAAAAATGTTTTACTTGATCAGCCTCGAGGTTCCTATTTACTAAATGCCATTCGATTTATTCAAAAGAAAACACCGCATTTACTTGTTAACTTTGACTTAAGGAATTTATTTTGTAGAAAGAGCAAGATAATATTTCATTTTACTTAGCTGCTCAGGTCTGATCCGTTTTTTAGCAAACTAAGCAGCATTTAAGGAATAACAAAAACAGACAAATTCAAAAAGAATAGCAAAATCATCCACAAATCCAAATTTCCCTCCTACTCACGTTTCAGCTTTAACCAAACAGGAAAATTAAATTCTAGGACTATCCATTTTGGGATTTTCATGATCACAAGCATAAATTCACATACAGGCTCCAATTTCACGTGCACACAAAATGATCAAGCTAAAAAACTATATCAGGATTTCATCGAGACAAACTTTGAGATAGGAGTCATCCGAATTGGGCCATGCTAGGGTTTCTTCACATTGGGGAAAAACAATTCAGGGCTTAATTCGATCAAGCTTAATCTATATTTTCAATTGAATCAGAATTAGATAACAATAAATAGTAAATTTAACAAAATTAAACTAAAAATATACTAACTTACCGATAATCAAAACAACTGATGAAACTGAAAGCGCAATGAATAGGAATTAAACAAATTCGCCAACGAGCAGTGAGCTAATTCCAGCATTTGAGCTTCATCCAGCATCATGAATTAGGTTTTTTCGGAGAAAGATTAATTGCAGAATTTGGGCGCGATTTATTTTATAAATATAATGAGGTGTCTTTTTTTTTTTTTTTTTTGGGCGCAGAATGTAATATCTTATTTTATTTGCCCCTATGTTACTGTTTAATATGGTTCCTGTCAACTTGATCCCTCTGAAGGATAGTTTCTTTCATTCTGGTCCTCATAAGATAAGTAATTTCTCTGTTTTCTCCTCCAAAATATAGTGAATTATGGAATTTATGACTTCTTGCTCTGAAACACTCTAATTTTCACTTGGTTTTTTTTTGCATTTATGAGTTTTGAGTTGCGTTAAAAGAGTTGAAACTTTTTATGATTGCCCACTCATCCAACCCTTTTACCAAACTTATAGACTCGTGAATCTCTTGGTCAACAATCGTTCAAAGTTGGTATAGGCTTGTCACGACACCAATATTAATACAGAAACCTAGATCGGGAAGTGGCTGAATTCCCTTTTGAGCTAACTATAAACAAAATGATGTTGGCATGTTCGAATTTAAGAGAATACTTAAGGCGTATTAGTAGTTTATTTGCAAAAGGACTTTATATTGACCTTAGAACTCTTGATCTATTCTTATGATGTGATCTCCCACTGACGATTCACCCATGACGAATAGGATGTAGGTGACCTAGATTGTGCATTTTATTTTCTTTAATGATCTGATCCGTATCTATTTTCTATTTCGGTAATCCGACATGTATAGGAAGGGACATGCGTCTGATTAGCTAGTTGGTAAGGTAATAGATTATCAAGGCTATGATTTGGTGCAAACACGGGTAATGATTAATATTTATCAACCAAAAGTAGTACTCACAATCACTGTATTGACATCTATTCCTCAGCATAATAATATTAATTCAAAATCTCATAAATTTATCAATTTTTTACTGATAAGTATAGTAGTAAATGTAGATAAATGTCAATATTGTGCGAATATAGTGCATAATTATTAAGTGATGAATTGTAAATAATTGCTTATTATTCTTGTATTTTAGAGGAGAATAGTAGAAGTATTCTATTTTTCCTCCGTAATAGTTTGAAAGAAGGGAGATTCGTGATTTCTATACTTGCAAAACCTACAAAATCTTGGGAAAAATAAGTGATTTGTATGTAGATTATCAATTAGAATAACAATTTTAAGTTAGCATAAACATAACAAGACGGTTAGAAATTAAGTTTTAGGAAGTCACTTCATGGATATTGTCCTAAATTCGTGTGATCTTCCCTTTGTGCGGATAATTTTGGTACATATCTTCAAGATAAATCCTTCTAGCTCACATCTAGTTCTCCTTCCATGGGCACGACGATATGGCGATAAAAATAAGCCTATATCAAGTTGCCAGAACTTTAGGAATATAATATGAAAATGTATAGGGAATATTTTTCTAAATTACGTTTTTCAAGTTATATTTTTCACTGAAATATCACATCTTTTAAAGGTACCCTCCATAATTAATCTACTCAAATATAAGTTACACTATAAAATTAAGGTGTTTAATTTTTTTTATAAAATCTAAATTAAACTCAAAATTGAAAAATAAGAAAAGAAAACTGAAAAATTAAAAGGTTCAAATTTTGAAAATTTAAAACTTATTTTATGTTACAACAATACACCACAATTTTTGGACTTGAACCTTACTTAGTGATAACAATTTCCATTGTCATTATTTAGGTCCCTTTAGCCAATCTTTAGATGTTCCACACACATTATT
>CAIGRB010066088.1:50989-66814 GCA_903798255.1 Fraxinus quadrangulata
TATTCATGGATCAGGTTTTTAACTATCACCAAATCAATTTTCAGGCCTTAAATTTAAAATTTGCAAAAATCAGGTATTTATAAATTAATTAATTATATTTTATCAATTAAATATATTAAAAACACAATTATACATTAGTGGTCACGTATATATACTTATGTCACAACTTATTTATTAATCACATTTTTATCAATTTAATTGGTCACAAATTAATTTTCGATCACAAATAAAAAAATTTACAGGTCACAAATTATTTTATGGTGACAGATTAAAATTTTCATTGGTCACAAATTAAAAAATTAATAGGTCACAAATCACAAATATTATGAGTCACAACTTATTAGTCAGTTACAAATTATTAAATTATTAATCAAAAATTAATATTTTTTTAGGTCACATATAATTTCACACAAATTATTTTTTTATTAGTCATATATTATTTATTGGTCACAAATTTACCAATTTAATGTTGCTGTTTGAGGCTCTCAAATTCTTCCAATGGTGCTATTTGAGGCTCGCGCTATTTGAGGCTCGCAATCAATGATGCGAGGGTCCAGCTCAACCAATTTAGCTATTTCTTCAGCACCTCTCCCTTCTTCAGGGACTCGTATTACTTCATTGATTGCCTTATCTTTAGAGGCATTCGCTATTTCGACGTCTTCTTCTTGTTCAAAAGCTTGCTCTTGCTCAGGGGCATCATGCATGTTAGTGTCTATTATAATCACATTGATGTCCCTAGGCTTCGCCATTCTGATGGAGTTCAGATAGTATTCTCTTGCGTTCATCTGAACGACAGTGGCGATACCATTTTCAATGGAAAACTTAATGCATAGGTGGTAGATGGATGTAGCAGCTCATAACTCTTTCAATCTGGCCTTTCCAGCACCCCAAGAATTCCATGAAGTGATGGGAGATCAGTGGTGTTGCTTCCATCTTTACTGCAAGGGTAATTTTTCCTTGGAACGATGCTATCTCCAGTGAAACCATATAGTGGGAAACTCATGTGGTTGAGTTCATGATCACCTCGCATTTTGATAAAAGTTGTCCCAAAGATGATGTTCACCGAGCTTCCATTATATACCAACATTATTTTTAAGGCCATTTAGTCCTACGAAGACCCTTACTACCAAAGAGTCACAATGAGGATAGTACAATCCAGCTGCATCATCTTACGTGAATATGATGGGCTGCACCCGTTTCCTGGTTAAGGGTTGCCTATTGTTAACTATGAAGCTCGCCATTGGAGGGTCCCATGCTTTCTTTGCATAGCTTTTCAGGGTGTTCCTCGATTCCTCCTCAACATACGGGCTTCCAAAGATAGTATCAATTTCTATAACTGATTCGCGGTCAGCATCAGCCGGAGGGCTCCTCATTTGCCTTTGACCTTCCCAAGGTCATTCCTCATAGTTTTCTCGTCTCCAATGAGCGTCATCCCTTATGGGGCGCCCGACCTCAACTCTCCTAGGTTGTCATCTTGCTTAGGAGGGGGTACATTTTTTTCACTAACGTCCTGTTCCTTCTTTGGTTATCTAGTTGGGGGTGCAAGGCAGTGTTGTGGCTATAAGAGTGGTAGTAGGTACAATAGAGGGGTATTTCACCCCTATTTCGAGGTTCGAAACTTTGTCCCTACGCCTTTCTCCTTGGGCCAATTGGTGGTAGAGTTGTCCATGGGGTGTCTTCGTGACAGGGTTGACCTTCTCATAGGCAAATGTGGGTATCATATTTATTGTTTCCGCTGTCAGAGTCTATCTTGAATTGAATGTGGTCGACATGCCGTCCTAGTGTTCCATCAGGTGTGAGGTAGGACCTCTACCCTGCTGCCTTTGAGGAGATAGGAGTTCTCGACTTGCCCTATTACGTAGATTTCTCAATTCTTCTTTGATGATCTCGCGTCTTACCATTTCTAGCAAGGCATCGTAACTAGTTGGGCCTTTATTCTGCACGTCCCTCCAAATGAAAGAGTTCATGTCCAACCTCCCTTTCAGGGCTGTCAAGGCTTCTCTATTGGTTACTTGCACGCACCAGGTCGTTTCATCAATAAAACGAGATAGAAAACTTTTCAACGACTCTCATTGCCTTAAAGGCTCTATATTGTCCATTCGCCTTCCTTGTTTCGCAAAATGTTTGAGGAAAGCCTTTTTGATGTCCGACCAACTTTTAATACCTCTTGCCGAAAGCTTGGTATACCATGCCTCAGCTGCTTCACTTAAAGTCAAGTGGAATGCTCTACATTTCACAATAGAAGTTGAATCCCCTAAACTTGTGTGAGTTTTAAAGCTGTTGAGGTGCTTTTAGGGTCATCACTTCCCTCGTATTTGAGGATTTTTAGGAGCGTGAAGTGACTTGGAATAGGTGTATCCTTGATTCCTTGAGAAAAGGGAAAATTATCATCATCATCAACAAGGTCGCATGAGCTCTGTAGTTCATCAGAATCTTCGTCTTTTCTACCTTTAGGCTTCCGAAGTGGTTGAGATAGCCCTGCTCGACTTATGGCCTCTTCTACCCTTCTCTCGTGTCTATTCGTAGGTGGATTCTAAGGCATATTTCCATGGATGGATTCATTTTTCATTTCAAATTGGGGTCCTTGTGGCCTATTTCTAATTACAAAAGAAGGTTGAGCCTGCCTATTTCTAGGCATTCTCGGGGTTTAACTGATCAAAGATGCTTGTAGATCTCTGAAGCATGTTTTCCCTTTCATAATTTGGCAAAAAAATATGGGACCTCGTTAGGTTGGTTAGTGGCGTAGTTGGTAGAAGTGTCAACGCCACCCTCCCTTTCTTTAGGGGCTTCTTCTTAGGCATATTGTTGATGGGCCATTTGACTTTGAACTTGGTCTTCGTGATAGTAATTTTCTTGTGGGATTTGGGAAGGATCAAAGAGGTGAGCATTCCCTTAAGCTGCATAAGGGACATGGGGTGTCCATTGGTTTTGTGTGTTCCTTAGTAGCTCTTGCATGGCAATGTTCTACTAGGTGATATTTCTCATGTTAGCGGCCACTGCCCCAATGAGTTTGGCTGCTACCTGGATTCGCTTCGCCAATGCTAGTGATGAGGTCGAGGACGGACCGTTGGAGCTAAGTATGAGGGTTTTCCTTTTTCAAGGTGTTCACTGGCTCTTCGAGGCATTGACTCTCCATTATTGGAGCTCATGATAACGTTGGCTTTCTTCTTAATCAAATAATATTCCTTTCTTTAGGAATATACCAAGTTCCAACAAACGATTTTCCTTAGGTTTTTTTACTGTTCTTTTTCCAAGAACAAACCATCTTGCTTCATATGACTTTTTCGACAGGTTTTTCATGGTTGAATGTATCGTTCCTACAGACAATGCGCTTTACGATATGAGACAAAAAAATATTCAAGCACCGACAATATGATTAAAAATGGTTGCATATGAACAAAACATTCATAAACAACTGAACCAAAACTAAAGTAATTTAACTCAAGCAAATAAATTTGAAATAAACCAAAAGGGAAGATTTAGTGTGGTTTCAAGTGTAAAAGTTGCATTATTCTTCAAGTGGTATAGGTTGTAAGCTTTTATAGAGTTCTGACCTACATGGTAGCTGTTGGATAATAGGCACTTGGCCTCATTTTCCAGGTCGAAGCCTCACATCACTCAGTCTGCGAGCCACCCTATACCCTAAGCTGACAATACTGACATTTATCATTGCAAAAGTTACATCAATCATTAGTAAAGATTGCTTGCAGATCTTCTAAAGGACGACAAGGGGTCCAGCTTCGAGAAATATCGTATTGAAGGTCTTCGGTGCGAAGAGCTTCGGTGTGAAGAGCTCCAGCTTCTTCTTTGAGGACTTCAGCCAAGGGGAGATTTGCTCTTTGACCTTTTTAATTTGATCAATTGAGTCTTTGTCGACTTAACCAGGTTTGACTTCCACCTCCACGTGGACTTACATTCCCACGTGGTCTACAAAATGGTCTTATAACTAGAGCCTCGGTGGGCAAGGTATAACACAATCTAATTTTAATTATTCTTATTTCAATGATTCTTGGTTTAGAAAATTCCTTACTTATATGAGTACAAAGAGGAAAATTTAAGAATAGTGATGGAAGTATATATGGAGTATAGAATTTCAACATAATCTAGGATGTGGTGGAAGTTCTAATTGGACATTAATTTTATTGAGAACAATTAGTTTCTTAAGTGGAAGACTAATGAGTTTATGATATATAAAGCTCATTTTTTAAGAAAAAGGTTATACACAATATGAGTGTATCTAGTTAGATAAATTTTCGATGCTAGCCATAATAGTATGTTTAAAATTAGAGTTACACCAAATAGACCTAGATACTGTATTTTAATTCTCAAATGAGAATTGATTGAAGAGATCCACTTGATTTTCCTGGTAGATTTCATGCTAAATGCTTTTAGTATTGTGGTAACTTTATAGTCACACTCATGGACTAATACAATCTTTTTAACAGTGGTACTTGAGTTTTAACAGGTTTAAGTCTCGTACAATTTTTTTTTCATATGGATGAAAATCACTATATTTATGTAAAGTTCTGATGGTAGGTTGTAATTCTAATTTTAATATTGATGACTTTGGATTGGATAAGCATGAGAAGGAGTGCATTAAAACTATTTTGAGATGGTTGTCCTCAATCTTTGAGATGAAGGATATGTGTTTAGCAAATTGTATATCTTATTTTAAAATATTATTATAGTTTTCTTGCTCTGTCATAAAAGTTGTACTCTATACAGATTCAAGAATATTTTTAATTGTAGAATTGCTTCTCTATTGATACTCTTATATCGAAAGATGACCATCCGAGTCTTCATATATGTCCAAGGACTCTATAAATGCACAAAGAAATATTCAAAGAACCATATCTAGTACGTTTAGGAGTTAGAAGCATGCTATGAATGTATACTTTCCCTAATATTTTTCATACCATGGATCTGGTCAGTATGCATCAATGTTATCCTTAAAAAGGGTATTATGATACATGAATGGTGTTGCTATCAGTTATTCTATTTGTTTTCGAGGGAATGACTTGTAATTGTATAGATATGCAAATACCGACTAAATGATGAGAGTTAATCGAGCACGACTAATTGTACACAAGTAGTAAGAAGCCTAATAAATGTATTGCTCATCTAATGATACTACTTGAGAATATGAGATCTATGATAGTTATAGAACTATCTCATGTGTTGAGCATCTCAAGTATTACAATGCAACCAAATACTCGATAATATTTTTGTGAGAGATATTAGCAATATATATATATATATATATATATATATATATCTTTGCGCTACACAAAGGATGATATGTAATCATCATACTCTGAAGTTCTTTAGAAATATACTTGTTGATAATGTCGAATCTCTAGAATTGTATAAAATATGATACTTAGTATATAAAAAAAACTCTTGATTAATCTTTGTACACCCATATATGAACAATTTTAAGTTCATGTGTAATCTATAGTTGGGATAACATGACAATAATTTGCATGCACATATAAAATATGTTGAACAAGTTGATCACATGAGCAATTACTTTAAATTATTTCAAGATGTATTGAGATGAGACCAAGTGATCGTGTTATGCATATGATCTGGCCGCCTTGATTAAATATCAAGATGAAATTATTGTAAGTAATCGAAATGGTTTTTTTTTTGTTATCCATTAAACTTGTTTAGTAGCAGATCAACTTCTCTATTTGAGATTACCTAGATGAATGAATATAAAGAGAAGTTAACTTAGGTATCGGGAAGTACTTGAACTAGGATATATATGGTGTTATTTTTTTAAAGGCTATGACATATGCCCTAAGAGGAGGAAAAGACTGCAACACGTGTTTTATACCATGGGTACTTTTACAGTCAATATTGGTAAATGAGTAAATGGATCACTGCTTCCTCATTGTGTGACACCTTAAGATTTATATAACCTCATATACATCCTTATGACTTTTGACCATTTTTCGAGATTTTATTTCAGTGTTTCTACTTTAATATGTTACCAATAACTATGATTGATTCGGTTTAATAACATGTCTATGAAAGTAGATGATTTAAAGTTGAAGGATTCTAGTAGGAAATGAAACTATTTTAACATACATTTATGTTTTTATTCACTGAACGGACAATTGTATTAATCATTTACGATATAGAACATAATTTTGAATACAATGATACAATGTGGAATTCAAGTATGTTCCATAAATATTTGAGGGATTAAAAAAAAATACTTGAATTAATGTTGTGAGTTTGGGTATAGCGAGATGTAATATTCCTCTAGTAGAGTTACAATATATCCCTAACATGTTTATGTACAATACGGTGAACTCTAATATTACTCGCTAGTCGCACGATCTATTTTTTAAATAAAATTTTATGAGATAGATCTTGATAAAGATTTAATGTTTGATATTCGTTGTCACTTACGGATCAAACCCATCATATGTGAGTAGAAGATATTGGAAAATATGGGTCGTGGATTGCCACCATTTGGGCGACCCAACCCACAAGACATCAAAAAGATTAGAAGGATTGTTTTGAATTTGAAATTCAAACCTACAACTCCCTATAACATCCCTTAACTCCCATATGACCTCCCATTATTGTCTAGAACAAAGTGAGAAAAAAGATGGCAAGAAAATATGGTGAAATTCCTATGTAAAAATACATTAAATTGGAAATGCCTTAAAACCACTATTTTGGCATGAAAACTCACAATATAAGGCATTTAGATTATGGATAATAATCCATTTTCATTGTGATCAGAATTGGAACCATTAAAGTACTAAAATACAGAGAATTCAGAACATAGAATAGCAAGGTGATTCAAGTACAAAAATGATATTGAAATTTATCTATTTAAGTAAGCATTTTGACCCGAAATTTATGTTGAAGAATGCTTCTTTTTCTTTCAATAGATATAGATAAAGACACGAAAAGGTACTAGTTGAACAAACCCTTCTAGAAGAATAAAACACTACATTTAGTACTTGTATGGAGAATCCATATCGGCGCAAGTTTTGAGTGTACATTCAAAAATTAAGCTCGTGTATGTTCCTTATTTTTTCCAAACTTATTTAGAAACACACATGTCATGGGATTCACAATTTTTATCAATTTTTTGACCTCATATTTCATTAATTTTTATCAAAATTTAGTAAAATATGATTTTTAATCTAAACCAAACAGGGGCTAAGGTAATTAATGTACAATGCAAAGGACAAAAAAAGTGCAATCGATGCCTCTAGTTCTTAAACTTTAACTGTAAAATAGTTTACATAATTAGGCGACACTATTATACATTTTTAGGTTTATAAAAATAAACCTATAATGTATATAAATTTGTGTGTATTTGTTCACATTTATATGTTCAAATAAATAGATAAAATCTTTTCAAGTCCTTGCTTAACTAAACCTATTTTATTAAATTTGAATTAATAGTGAAAGTTATTTTTTGGGCTATATATAAATCTAATTTTCTTGAAAATGATACACAAATTTTTATCTACAGCACTTTAGAAAAAAAGTTGATTCTTAAAATTATTTTGCTCAAATATTGTTCTAGAGTAATTGAGGATTCTGTAAACCGTTTGTGATCGTTGCACAAATTATTCAATCATTGTATCATGAGAGTGATAGATCGATAAGTCTTCTTACTTTATATATTTTACTTACTGTTCAAAAACATATCTGCAACTAATTTTCCAATAGTCTAAATTGATATTCTTTTAGTTAATTGATATATCTAAGATGGATACACCATTTCCTAAGTATTTTGAAAAACCTGAATAGTTTGATGAAAAAAATTTAACTGGTGGCAAATAAAGTTACAATGTTATTAATTTGATAGCTCTTAAAGTGGTTGATGTTATTGAATCTAAAAAATGTTTGGCTATTATTGTAGATCAATCTACTGATAAGAAAAAAGATGATTTAACTGGTTGGGAACATAAGGACTATGTTTTTAGAAATTACATTCTAAATTGCTTGTTTCGTTAGATTTATATAATATTTATTGAGGATGTAAATCTGCCAAGGAATTATGAAATTTGCTAAAAAAATAAAATATACTATCAAAGATGTTGGAACTAAGAAATTTATTGTGGAAAAAAATCTTTATTTTAAAATGGATGGTATTTGGAATATAGTTAGTCAAGTTGAGGAACTACAAATTATTATTAATGAAACTATTGTTGAAGGGTGTAAAACCTGTAAGAGTTTTCAAGTATCTACTATTATTGAAAAACAGCCCCCTGCTTGGAAAGATTATAAATATAGTTTGTAGCATAAGAGAAAAGAGATGTCTACAGTGTTAGATTGCGTGTCCATATAGTATAGTCTTCCTGATGTAAAAATAATAATATTCTAATATTAAATAAAATTGTTTTTCATTTGTTATATTTATTAGTTATTGAGTATGTGAATTAAAGTGTCTATGATCACTTGTGATAATATAAGTTGGGTACTTGCATTGAGAAGTACAGTTTTACAACTTATATTTCGATCATAAATAATTTGTTTACTACATATGTATAAGGGTTGGAACATTGTACTGGAAGGTTGTAGTGTTAACTGATTTACTATTCGAGTTTGTGAGATGTCTTTATCACAAAAATAGTTAAATGTGACACTAGTACACTTGGAGTGTATTGAACGGACCACGTGTCGAGTTTAATTTTATAGCATGACTGTGCGGATGATTAAATTACACTTGACCGCTGTGTATTTCATCTAAATCATTTGACAGAGTTACGTATAACTTTTCATGATTTTATTGGCTCTTTGATTCATCAATGAGTGAGATCAATTTGATTGATCAAATATCTCGATGAGTTGGGAACTTGAGAATGAGCGAAGTAAAGAACATGAATTCGTGTCGGGAACCTGTCGCCCTAAAAAATGGATAGGGTGACTATTTAAGTATTTTTTGTTGAACGGTTAAAATTCGAGCTCAATATTTAGCAAGGCTAAATTTCGACATCTATGATTTGCTCATACTTAATTATCGAATCTTGGACAGGGATAAAATACATATACAGCAGGTCAGAGGAAAGTATTACAGATTTATTGGCGTCTGTGATCATATATATTTCGAAACTTCAGTCTTTCGTCTTTAGTGGAAAAAATAAAGACTAATAATTAGATTGGGTGACATAAGATCGAGTAGACATGATCTAATTATTGGAGCTTAAAAAATATATGTCCGATTAGGTCCCTGTGGTAGTTTTATAAAGTAATTGAACTTAATTACGGTAATTATAATAGTTTATTATTTACATCAATTGTAATAGTTTTTGACTTAATTGTAATTACATTTAAATTTTGTTCTTACTATAAAAGTTGTAAACTTAATTATAATTGAAATTGAAATTCAGGACTACACACGTAATTAAATGTAAACTAATTGGATTTGGACTTTAATTAAAACTCTTACTTGGATTTTAATTAAAACTCCTATTTGATATTTGAATTATTATTCTACATGGATTGAAACATCTTTTATCTTTATAAATAGAGATTAGATGGACATAAAAATCTTACAAGAATCATAATATATAATCTCATAGTGTTCAAATTTGGAGAGAGAGAAAAAGTGAAAAAAATAATATTTTCTTATTGTCCAATCCAAGAATTAGTTTCTTGATTTAATTAAAAGTAAGTGTCCACCCATCAATGTAGTTTTGACTTTGAAGAATATGATAGAAGACTTGGAGATTTGAAACATCAAGTTCTTGTAATTAGAATCTGGAAGCTCATAATCCAAAAAGCTTAAAGTTCGTGATTCAGATCCAGTTCTAGAATTGATCATCGAATTTAGGTAAAAATTCAAATCCCTAATTCTTGTTATAACATACACGTGAACATTTTGACGATCTTGTTCACTGAATTAAAGATTTTAAAAAAAAATTCTAAATAATTCCGCTTTCGTATTCCAACATATAGATGATCCGATCATCAGATCTAGAGTTGGAAGATCGTAGAGAGAGACTATATTTGATTACCATGGCTAATCTTATTGAGAAAATTACGTGGGTAAGAATTCTGTTGGGAATTTTACCAAAGGTCACAACTTTAAGAATAGAAACAAGAGAAAGAAACTAGTAGGAAAAAACAATTGATATAAACTCTATTTAAAAAAAAAATACAGGTAATCATTTTTTGTGGTAAATCAGGTCACCTTATCAACATGTAGTAAAGGATGGAAACTGTTACTCATAAGATGAATTAAAGGTCGCATGTGGCACTGATTAAACTATGTGGCGGACAGTCTGGGGGCCCCACACCTTACATGACGACAGGGACGACCCGGTTATACGAAGGCGACCCTTCTTCCCGTAGGTAGACCCCCCATGTAGGAACCGATCATGAATAGGCAATTCCAAGATCCATGACAGATCCTGTGTTGAATGATTGACAAGATAATTCTTCGCCATCGCCGCCTCTACACATCTATACGGTCAAATCCTAATTTCCAATCTAGGACTTATGTCTATGAAAGTGGCCCTAGCATTTAATGTCTAGATTGATTAATGTATGCGACAAGAAAGGTCAATCGGTTCGATGAGACCACGTGCCCTATCATTCGACATGCCTCATTTATCTTACTCAAGTATAAAAGCTCACACTTAGTGCCATTCAAGCGTAATGCAAGTTTAGACTCTCAAAGATATACTTTTGCTATGTACATTTTCTAGTTGTTCATTCCCAAGCTGACCCCTTTTATCGATTGGAGGCTCGCGTTCAAAGCTTTTCCACAACCTAAATTATTCCTCTAGCTGACTCGATCGTCGGAGTGCGTGCGGTTAACTCCATTCCCTTCGAAGAAGGCTACGTGTGACTAACAGTTTGTCCAAGTGTGTCGAAATTCAGCTTGTGTGGATGTGAGAGGTCTTGGGATCTGTTGGCCACATCATTAATATATCTTTTGGGATCTACTATAGTAGTACCAAGTGTATTGATTATAGGATAAGATAAGGTCTTAATGATTTCTATTGCTATTATTAGGTAGGGTGTTTAATATAATGCATGCTTGATAGAAACACTTATTTAGTGTGGAAGTGGGGCCGCTTCCTATGTGAGTTGAGGATAATTCTTTAGAGCACTTAAAAAACTGAAAACGTTCATGGCTAAAATGAATACAATCACGAGACCTAAATGATCATCTTAGATGTCACATGCGTGTTCTATGTAGAGTTGAAGATATAATTTATTCTACAGTTGGCAAACTCGATATAATATACAAAATCAAGATTCAAGTCGAATGATACCTAAGTCTGGATTATTTTTTCATACTCCAAAATAATATTTACATTTATTTATTTCTTTAACATGGGGGATTGTTAAATATATATCAAATATATTATTTAAAAAAATAATTAAATTTGGATAGTTGGCCAAGTGATAAAAAATGTGAAAATTGTGTGGGAGGTCGATGGTTTGAATCACACTCGACATGAATATTTAAAATCTATATGATTGGGCCTTGGGATTTTAGTCTACGTTGATTACAATAATTTTTTAGTATTTGTTTTCTTGGTCAAACTAACTATTTGTTTTCAAGTTGAAGCAGTTACAATATGATTTATTGAAATCATAAAACCACAGTTTTTTAAAATTAAATTCTAACTTATTAGTGGAATAAACCCCGAGAGTTTTATTTTATTAATTTCAAATTAATATTGAAAGTTATTTTTTGGGCTATATACATCTCATTTTCTAGAAAAATGATACATAAATTTTCATCCACTGCAATTTAGAAAAAGAATTATTTTGCTCAAATATTGTTTTGAAGTAATTGAGAGTTCTGAAAATCACTTATGATTGCTGCACAAATGATTCAATCATGATATATTGGGAAATATTTTCCAAAAATGTTGTAGCAGTTAATGGCGAGCAATTTCATTTTAGAATGTCATGCTTTCATGAGTCTTGATCGATAAGTCTTCTTATATTCTACATTTTAATTGTTGTAAAAAAGGTATCTGCAACTAGTGTGCAAATTATGTGGGAGGTCGACGATATGAATCACAGCTTGTCATTTTGCCTCACGTTTTAAAATCACTCGAACAATTTATTAAACAATTTTGAAGATATGCTATCAAAAACCATTTCACTTATCCTAAGTTAGATCGATATGTATGTATATTTAGCCCTTGTTTGGGCTCCATTAAAATGAAAATTTGAGGAAAAAAGTATTTTAGAATAATAATTTTTTTGAAAAATGTATCATTTGAGGAAAAATCAACTTTCAAGAATGTATTTTGTCTCTAGAGTGTCATTTGAACATGATTATTTGGTACTTAATTTTTGATTATCAATTGACATTAAGTTGGATAATTATGTAATTGAAGCAAGAAAATTGGTTAACAATCTTAAAGCCTTATTGGCGTTCTTCGCATAATATTATTGCAAGTGACAAGATAAAAAAATTGTCTAGTACTAATAAAACTCTTTTGTGAAATCTTAGGCTATGTCATATTTATCTAAATAGGATTTAAAAACTAGTAAGGGATGAACCTAAGTGGTTTAATGACACGCCCCACTCCTAATAAAGCTAGTGGACTCGGAGTGTGACATGCACTGATAATAGATATCAACTAAAAGTTGGATCCACCATTAACGCTATTACAATATCAACTTTAATAAATTATTTTTAATAAAATTTCGACATTAGCTCCCCTGTAATTTGGATTAATCAACCTGTAAACAATTATATTCAAATCCCAATAATAATATCATATCAATGCTAATTCATGATTCATTTCATTAACCACATAATGATAGCACGATATAGAGATAAGTCACAATCTGAACTCATTTTTTCTTGGTTAAATTATTATTTTTTTCCCGACTTCTGGAGCTTCCAGTTGTTCTTTTCCAAAAACAAATCCCTTTTCAAGAGGGATGCCCAGCTATTTTCCACGAGAATGTTCGTAGTTATAGACCATTTTTGTACCATTGACATGGACAATGGATACTGGGTCCACTCGTATCCACGTAAGCTAATTCCAACACGTATGGACAAATTACTAATCTATGATATCTCTTATTTGAACATGAGAGAAATTTGATAACACGAGATAAATATGTTCGGATGTTGGCAAGATGTGTGAGCGAAATTGCATTGCACAATAAGGAACAATCAACAAAAACCAAACTAAAGATTAAAATCAGACATCTAACTTTAGCAACAAAATATTAAACTCAAAAGAAAAGAATATATAACTTATAGTTGAATTATTAGCATTTCCCCCATATGACACAAAATGGGTGAATATTTATAGTGTTACATGTGAAATGGTGACCATTGAATGTAGGGACACGTGACCTCGTCTCCTTAATCGAAACTTCTTATCTTAGGTATCAATTTTGACTCAATTTGCTTGTGGTGCATAAAATGCTCCCAAAAGGGCACCCACCCTATAACTTATGTTAACAAGATTTTGACATATTACTCATTACAAAAGTTAAATCAATCATTCTAACAAGATTTCATGAATTCGGAATCTTCAAATGCTGGTTATCACTCATCGTGCTAGAGTTTTGGATTTGACTTTGTTGAGCCTCACCACTTCGGCAGAGCCTCAGATTTAACTTCTGCAAAGGGGCTTCCATAGGGCCTTTCACATGGGACTGCTTCAGTGAAAGTGGTTTTCGATTTTCCAGATTTAGTGGACTTTAGTAGGTCCTATGCACTCCACTGGGATGCCAGGTGGCGAAGCACAACAATTTTATTATCTGATTTTTCATTCTGCATTTAGTATTCTAATTGGGGATAAGATGTATAGGATTTTGTATATTCTTTTGTATAAACATTTGATTAAATTAAAAATAATAGTAATCACATTCAAACTTGATTACCTATTTCATTTAGTAATCTCTCTTAAGTAATACGATATATATCTTCACATGTGAACTTGCAATAAGTTTAAGAAGATTACGAACATATGACAATGTATTTAATCACTACACATTAATTAAATAATGCAAGGAATACATGTATATCTCTATACACATCAATATCAACTGCTTTAATCCTTATTCTTTCTTTCTCTCGAACAAAACAAAGACCACTAATCAATTCAATTAAGGATCAATTAATAGAAAACATTAAACATATAACAACCATTCAAGCTAAACAAGAATTAAATGTCAAAGTCTCGACAGTTAAATTAAAACAACATAATATTAAGTTCATCATCATCCTAGTGAGTAGAAGTTTAGCCGAGCGTCATAATGTTACAAAAATTCGTGATTGAATATTGAGATATCATCCATATTTTAATTGTAAAAGGAAAAAGAGAAACATTTCGAACTTTTGAATTTCTTCGATGATTTTGAACAATCTCATTGAGTCTTCTTCTTCTTTGCCCAAATCAAATAAATAATCACCAATTTACATATATGATTGTGTATTCTAGTATCTTGCTTCTTCTTTTCTCTCTAATGACTTTTTAGCTTCCCAACGTAGGTAAAAAACGAGGCTGAATTATAATTGATGTAGAGATTGAGTCAAATGAGGAAACATAAATTTTCATGTTGGATTTCACCAAGTGATTACAAGGTATCCTCTAATGTTTTCACATGGATTTATCTTTGACTTTCCAGAAAGAGTAATGCTATTTATCATCATAATGACGAAATATCAGTAATGTGATAATCCAAAATAACATTATTCTTCCAAGAATTAATCTGAGCCACACGTGATCGCATGATATACATAGTGGCGGACCCAGCACAAATGTTCAGTCCGACCGGACGTTGACCATTGACCGCTGCTGATCGTAATCTAAATTGTAAATGTGATTGTACGTTATCTACTAGTCTAATAATGTTTATCGAATAACAATTGAAAGTTTAAAAATGGATCCAATGATTTACTTTTTTTTTTGTTCGATTTGTTAATAATTTTAGTCTAACAAAAAAAAAAGACTTTTAAAAGGTCAAATTTTTGTTAAAAAGTTTTAAAAACAACGAGGGAATATATTAATTATTTGATAAAAGAACATATAGCATTTTGTTACATAAAATGTCACAAATGTCATAGTAATCAAGTGCTTTATAATTCCAACGGAGTTCACATGTTCGAATCCTCTAATTGCACCAATTTTATAATAACTATATGTTCCAAAATGGTGATAAATTTTAACCTAAAATAATTGACAGAAAAATTGCTATATTTTAGAGTCAAACCCAAGAATTCGGTATACTTGTAAGGTACTCAAACCGACTGAACCACATAAGCCTTTGTGAAAAAACGAAAATCACAGATATATATTCAAATAATAAATATATTGAACTAAAAAAATTTGAATACCCGAATCCAACACGGGCGACCGCTGGAGCTCCTCAGGTGCTGGATCCGCCAATGTATATACATGCGATTAAGAGATGTAACTTTGGTTTCCCATTTATCTCGGTCCCTGAATCCTTCTTTAGTTCAGCTCAAGTTCCTTTGTGTCTTCTCCACGAGTCCTTCAAATTTCAACATCCATAATTATCCATCTTTGGTCCAAATCAAGTTTTGAAGATTTGCAATTGAGTTCCTGAATTTTCACAATTATTCTTGTTTAGTCCGCTTTGGCATATTTGTACTCCTTTTCATCATTTGACATCCAACATCCAACTTCTCCTACGACAATCAATATTTAACCAATAGAAAGTAGCAACCAAAATAAAAGTGATACCCAAATATCTGCTTTTGAAAAAGCCGAACAAGTGTAAAATCAATTATGGGGGTAACTTAAATATCTAACTTAAATGCCTCGAGAAGATACCCTCTAGCGTAAATCCTTCGAAATATATGAGACCAATTATCAACTACCAGCTTCA
>CAIGRB010066090.1:7451-30542 GCA_903798255.1 Fraxinus quadrangulata
TTTTGGGATTAACACTGGAAACAAGTACGTGCTTATTCAAGTCAAAAAAATTTCACCATGTCTAATGCTTTGTTTCTTGGCCTCATTAATCTTCCCACAACTTCTTTTTTGGTATGTTTATCCTATAATTTTGCTATTCTTTTTATGCTGGAATCGTATTTCTGGTATGTTAGAGGGCTTCGTCCAGGCGGTTCGATTAATGCTTTCTACAATTTCTGATCGCATCATATTCATTGGTGTTGTGAATATTGAAGATGAGCCAAACCCGTCTGAACAAGTTTAGGCCTGCAAACTTTGAATTTGTTAGTCATTTGGTGATCCTTTCATCTCATATGAGGTTTGCTCTTTATTTGGACAATAATGGATTTTGTACCCAGTTCATAAATCATTTGTACATATTTAATTTATATCATATTGTACTTTATAAAAAATTGTATATAATCTGGATTTTGTTGCTAGATTGTACTGTACTTGGCATATCGAAAACAATTCATTTATTTTTGTTTTTTCTTTGTTGGGCCCCAATACGGGGACCACAATTATTTTATAAATCGTGGGCATGAGGAGAGTGTACGTGTACAAATGGCTTTCTCCCTATCCATTTTCCTCTCTTCAGAAAATGAAAGCATCCTCTCTCTCTCTCTCTCTCTCTCTCGGAAGAAAACAGAAATAGCATTTCTCTCTCTACTCCATTTAAACCCAATCCCTCTGGCAATCTCTCTCGAGGGTGACAAAGATCTGACCTCAATCCCTTCATAACCTAATGCAGTTGCGCCTGTAGCATTGTCGTCTTGACCTCCTGCTCCTGCTCCTTCGCCATAGCCTGTCACGTTTTCACTTCAGCGTTTAGGGGTCGGATTATATAGATCTAACTTTGGAATATTTTGGGTGGTGGTGGATTAGAGGTGCAGGTGGTGGTTGTGGATTTTAGGAGAAGGTGGTGTTGATGGTAAATTTGAGAATTACCAGCTCTAGATAGAAGAAAGAGAAAAAACAACGCCACGAAATTCAAAAGCAGATCTAGAAAGAAAGAAAGAGAAAAAATAATTACATTCAAAAATGATAGAAGTGTCTTGATCGAAAACTTGAAGTTATCCAAACGAACAAAAGAAGCTCTTTATGGAATATATATATATTGTTGACATTTTGTAACGAAAGAACTCCTTTCAGATCAAAATAACCAATAGTTTGACAAAGAGCAAACATAATTAAATTGTTAACGTATGGCAAAAGAGTACAAAAAATTATGCTTTCGTCCTATGGTCAACAATGGCGATATCAGATTTATTGAACCTAGCAGCTAAATGAGCTTCAACAAGAGCCAAACCAACTGCATTCGCTACACCTTGTCCAAGGGGCCCCGGTGTTTAAACAAAAGAAAAAACATAAATTGACAGGTATGCACATTATTAGATCAAATACCAATATATACACATAAACTATAATTGTCATCTTTAACACTTCAGATCATAATCAGTTTACTTCAGATTTGTGCCAGTTGTGACTTCAATGCCATCTGTCAATGTATTTTCTGGGTGACCTGGGGTTCGACTGTCTAGTTTGCACAAGCATGTGAGGTCTTCGATCTGAATGGAAGAACAAAATTAATTGTATGGAATCCCCATCTAATTTAGCTAGGAAATTAACTGTTGGCATGACATTCATCTACTTCGATTTTCTTCCAACATAGAAAGAAATCATAAGTTTGCTCAAGAAAGAAAATATCAATGCCAAGATCATACGAAATTTATGCCTGTGTGTTCCTTCACAGAACCAAATCCACCTTGATCAAAGAGACTTCGATATTATAATGAAACAGAGAGTTGGAGAGACACATAATATTGTGCAATTGGAGACATAGTATTCATGACATGACACAATATTACTACCTATAATCAGTAAGTAAATGAAAGAAAGTGTTGAAGATAAATTTAACAGCTAAAGCAACATAGATGAAGCTCTTGAAGTAAAGTATTGCCACCACCTATATGTCAAAACTGTGCACGTGAGAAAATAAATTTGGCCAGTTATTGGTAAGAGTCAATGGTACATGTTAATCTAAATAATAAAACGTTCCATCTTCAACAGCTGCTCAAGGTAGCATCGGGACATACAATTTCCTTATAACATTAAAGACTAAATTTAAATAAATTTGGCCACTTAAGAGCTTGAAATTAGCAATTGCCATCACCTGTATGTGAAAATTGTTCAAGCATTGAACACTAAATCTAAATAATTAATGTGTCCCTGCTGTTCAACAGAAGGTTCCAATTTGTCAAGAAAAATACACAAATTATAAGTTCTTGCTTTGTTATGCTTAAAAGCTGCGAAGTAGGAGTCAATTACTGGGTAGATTCATAATTTGTTTCTTTTAAACCAGAAAGGCACTTATAAGTACACCAAAATATGCACTATAATAGAAAATTGATACAAAACAGAATTTCAAACATGGAGTACTATTGACCTCAACTGATTGGACCCTAGCAAGATGAAGGCAAACATACTGAAGCAGATCTAGAAAGAAAGACAGCGGCAGCTAATTCTCCAATTGTGCAACAAATTATCCCAAAACAAATTTTCAAAATTTCTTGGAAAGAAAAGAAGATCTAGAAAGAGAGATTTTTCGGATCTAGAAAGGAAAGCTTACGAAGGTGAATGAGGTAGTAAATATTTGCAATGTTCAACATCCTCGAAAAAATAAAATATATTTCTAATGTCACCTAAATATTGTTCCAATTAGATCAATGAAGTCAGATACTTCCAAAAAAATGGAAACCAGAAGGATAAATGCTCAAACAAAATGCCCTGGTTAGCTAGGAACCAATCTCTATTTTTATCGATAGATGCACTTCTAATCCCAATCGAGGCTTGAGGCAGTGCACTAAAGCAGAGATAACAAAAAAGCCTCCAAATGACAATGGAAAAACCTCTGAGGAAACACCTCAAGGAGCACATCGATGTCTGATTTGGCTAAGTTACATCATCCCAGAGCGAGCAAGCATATGAAGGAGAAAAAAAGTGAGAGCTATAGGCAATCATAATTTAGATCTCCAACTCAATTGAATTAAGTATTAGAAGATGAATTTTTTTTCCTTTTAATGCAATGAGCTTTAACATATTGTGACATTGTAGCTTAAAGAAGTAGGTGAACATTTGAAATTAGCCATAAGCAGTGAATGACTCATCTCAACTTAGTTCCAGTTGAACAAGAGAGAAAAGTTAAAAAATAGAATCAATAAATTTAATCGTTTCTCAATAAACATGATATGATTTTTTTTTTGTTAAGGCCTTTGCATTTCGAGCAAGTAGAAGCCTTACTAACCCGTCATCACCACCACCACCCCCAATAACTCCTCACCCAAAACAAAACAAAACAAAACAAAAAGAATACAACAAATGCCTAAAAATGCAGCATACTTAATATGGAACTCCAAGATACTTAATATTATTTCCTCAAATATAAGATTCTGGTATTTTCCAAAACCTATCCCCATCCTATAACCATCGTATGCAAAGCATACCTCATAAAATACATTAACCTAAACAAAGAAAAAGTTATTATGTTTAGTTATAAATTACACAAAAAAAAAAAAAAGACAAATTTAAAACACTCAATTACCAAGAAATAAAACAGATCTTCAAATAAACAGAGATAAAATATGAAAAAAGTATAAACCTGAAGTTCACAATTGAGGTGTCAGTCATGTCTCTGGGTTAAGGAAAAAACTCGCCAATCGAACTATGAATTTGTTTTGGTTGGTCGTTGGTATCTCTGTCTCTGCAAGCAGAATTCTCGATAAATACAAGTAAAATCGACAGCCCAAAGAAGATGTCAAATTCGAAATTCAAAGAAAAACGGAAAGAAGAAAGTGGGTAGATTTGGTGGTGAGGCGACAGTACATCAAAACGTTGGTCTCCACCGTCAAAGTAACAACTTCTGAACAGCAAAAAAAAATTGCCTGGAAAGAAAAACAGATCTAGAAAGAAAGACGGTGGCAGCTAATTCTCCAAATGTGCAACAAATAATCCCATAAACAAATTTTCAACATTTCTTGAAAAGAAAAGCAGGCCTAGAAAGAAAGACTTTGGGATGTAGAAACAAACAAACAAACAAAGCCTTCGTTTGTTGCCCATTTTTACTCAAAAAATGCATTCTTTTGTCGTGTCAACCATATTTGCTACAGTGAAAATGACATCATTTGATGTTGAAATACTTCCACTTTCCCATTTTGTCATACACTTTGAAGAGTTCCACATTTGAAAATTAAACATTTGAAAAGAAACTTCAATAAGTTAATCTCATGCATGACAAAACATAATGTTGCACAGAACGATAAAGGCACAATAACAATTATATTTGTCTGCACGAAGTACAAAAGAAAAAAAAGTAATAAATAAAACAAGGATGTTAGAGTTGGTTGATCCACAAATTAATGGAGAGACTTGTTCGCCCATGAGATTGTCACTCGATTCACTCAAACTTCTCATCTATGTCCTGCATGGCGCCAAACATATCTCGGTAGCGCTTCTGTGGCAGAAGCGTACAGGCGAAGAAGTACAAGGGTGTGCATCGCTCGAGCCTTCCTACACCAAGCAATTCTTCGACACAGGCGACTCCAGCATTTTTACTCAGCACCATAATGCTGTTTATCTTCGCTGCCACTTCCTCGACGGCACTATTAGCCCGATCAACTGAAAATGACAACTCCCGAGTAGAAACTTTCTTCATCTTCCCTTTTTTCGTTCTCAACGCCGACTTCCTCTTTTTGCCATTTCTGGCATTTGAAACGTGCATGCTTGAACTACAATTTTGTTCGTCTCCCTCATCGCTAGAACAAGTACTCTCACCATCTACAGGGATTGCATCCCTTTGGTCTTCAACTGCACTGTCCTTAAAGAAACTGAAGCCCGTACGACATAATTTGGTGGGGTGACTGCGTATTTGTCACCGTCGTAGCTATCGCCGAAAAGCTGACGATATCGCATGTGGATTTCACTGACATCTTTGTTCTTGAAATCCTTGTAATCCTTGTTCTCCTGCAATTTCATTCGCACGGGGATATCGTAATGTAGTTTGAAGCAATGCTCAAGGTACGAAAAAGAGATTGAACATGAAAAATTAGTAACGTGTAGCCGTTTTCATGCAAGAAACTTTCTGCACTTCTCATTCAAGACGACTGGTGAATTGAAGAGAGGAGGTTATGGAAACAAAAGTATGATCACCAAGACAATTCATGTAATCAGATTCAACTCCTAAATAATCAACCACGAAAATGTTACTTTACATGCCAAGCTTCTAAGTTAAATATCCCTACAATTTTCATGTTCCAGTGTATAGCGTAACATATTTGTCATACACTTTGAAGAGTTCCAGAGTTACATGAAATTATCAGAGTACCAATTTAGACCTATGTAGACGTGAAAAAATAAAAAACCGTAACCTCACACAGTGACCACAATGTACATGTCAAACAGAATGTCCAACACAATTCAAAAACCGTACCCATCGGATACTACAATCCGACCCTCCGACAGGTTGTATTCGATCTTGGTACAAGCCAACAATTCCGTGAGACGTTTGTGTTCCCGACACATTGAGTCCCAGTGGTTGCGAAGTTGGAGTTTGCTCCAATTGTGGTCGGAGATGGAGTTGAACAACGTCACAACACGTTCCCACCCGTGTTTCATGAAACACTTGTCGTGTCGATGGCCTTCGGCAATGGCGGTTTCACAGGTCGTTATAAACGTTCGCCTCTCTGCATCTCTTCATCTCGTATATTTTTTGGAGGATTCAGTGTTCGGACAGTCGTCGACAGCGATTAACGAACCCAGACCACGAAGTTCACCCTTCTGCAGGATTACGAAATGTATTTGGAAAAAAAACCACAAACAAAATGCCGTAGCAGCCAAGGTTCAGAAAATTGACCTGAGAATTGAATGGGTCCATGGCTTTGGTATAGCAGTTGAAGAGGCAGTGGCAGCGCTCTTGCAGTTGGACTGGCCAATTTTATGGTGGGGAAGCCGGTATAGCGCCGGTCGTATGTGCATTTGTTGTGCCAAATCGCGAAATCTGCGACTTCTTCGTGTTCGGAGCCCTCAATCTACAAGGAAGTTGTTGCCAGTTGAAGATCTACTCTCAACGAGGTGCGGTTGGACACTGAATAAGTTGTCGGAATACTGTAGAGCGATCTGTAGCGCGGTTAGCTTCCGTTTGCAATTGTTACGTGAGGCGAGGTGAGAGAAAAAAGTTCTTGAAGGGAAACATGTTGGCAAATGGTTTGGGTTAAGAGTAAATTCGGGAACTATCTACTGCTGTGGCCCTGTTTGCACAGTGAAAATGTATTGTGCTGTCAGGATTAACTGTTCCAATGTTCGTTTTTCTTCTACAATTTCAGGGTAAAAAGGCCCAAACAGGGGCGAAGTGAATGTTCTGTAACCACGCCAACAAAGGGAAAACTTACAAAGCACACTTCCAAACAGCCGCTCACTTCAACACGGCTCAGCTTAGTTAGAAATCGGCTTATGAACAATAACAAAACCCACTCTTTCATATTTTTATTAATATTAGTTAGAATTAAAGATTGTGGAGTGATTAAAACGGATTCTATTGCTAGTGATAAGAAGAATGAAGATCGAAGATTAAAGAAGTCAAATCGTAATTACATTTAATATATTTTTGAATTTGATTGTTGTCCATGATAATTAATTAAAGAACGGTGATACTTATTAGTGTCAACATTTGATGAGATTTAAATATTTCTCTTTAATTGCAATTCGTAGTAATCATATTGGTATATGATGAATTTGCTGGATTGACTCATATAAAATTAAATCGTTACAGACATCATATAATTATAGTAAAAGACTTTCCTTGCAAAAAATATATAAGTTTCGGAGTGAAGAATTGTATCAATCGCATGCAATGTTCCGTAAATTAGTTTCGGCCTTTAGATGAAAAAATTAAGCTTAAATTATAAATTTAAACTAGTCAAATATATTTTTTGTTCATATTTTCGTAGAAGTCATAATTAATACTCATATATTATCTAAAAATTACATAAACTTAAAGCTTATAGTCACTTATAAGCTCTGCCAATCATGCTGCAATGAAATAAAATATAGGGTTGAGTGATACTTACCAAATAAATTAGAGGGCCTAGATTATAAATATGACACTTTTTCATTGACGAATCTGTGAAACAAAACTAAGGCTCGACAAAAGCCCTAAATCGAATTGAACAGAATCGGACTCAAATTGAACTGAAACGAATCGAACGGTTCTTCTTAAATTAAATACTGACTGAGTATCTGAATCGAGAATCGACAAGTTCGGTTCGATTTTAGACCTATAACCAAATAACCGAATAAGAATCGAATATCCCTAATTCTTTTAATTTTTTTATCTTAAATAAGTCAAATTATTTTATTTTTTAAAATAAATTACTAACTAATTAATTTAGTCCGAACCCAAAATATGATTTTACTATTAGGTGCGGTTGGACACTGAATAAGTCGCCGGAATACTGTAGAGCGATCTGTAGCGCGGTTAGCTTCGTTTGCAATTGTTACGTGAGGCGAGTTGAGAGAAAAAAGTTTTTGAAGGGAAACATGTTGGCAAATGGTTTGGGTTAAGAGTAAATTCGGGAACTGTCTACTGCTATGGCCCTGTTTGCACAGTGAAAATGTATTGTGCTGTGAGGATTAACTGTTCCAATGTTCGTTTTTCTTCTACAATTTCAGGGTAAAAAGGCCCAAACAGGGGCGAAGTGAATGTTCTGTAACCACGCCAACAAAGGGAAAACTTACAAAGCACACTTCTAAACGGCTCACTTCAACACGGCTCAGCTTAGTTAGAAATCGGCTTACGAACAATAACAAAACCCACTCTTTCATATTTTTATTAATATTAGTTAGAATCAAAGATTGTGGAGTGATTAAAACGGATTCTATTGCTAGTGATAAGAAGAATGAAGATCGAAGATTAAAGAAGTCAAATCGTAATTACGTTTAATAAATTTTTGAATTTGATTGTTGTCCATGATAATTAATTAAAGAACGGTGATACTTATTAGTGTCAATATTTGATGAGATTTAAATATTTCTCTTTAATTGCAATTCGTAGTAATCATATTGGTATATGATGAATTTGCTGGATTGACTCATATAAAATTAAATCGTTACAGGCATCATATAATTATAGTAAAAGACTTTCCTTGCAAAAAATATATAAGTTTCGGAGTGAAGAATTGTATCAATCGCATGCAATGTTCCGTAAATTAGTTTCGTCCCTTAGATGAAAAAATTAAGTTTAAATTATAAATTTAAACTAGTCAAATATATTTTTTGTTCATATTTTCGTAGAAGTCATAATTATACTCATATATTATCTAAAAATTACATAAACTTAAAGCTTATAGTCACTTACAAGCTCTGCCAATCATGCTGCAATGAAATAAAATATAGGGTTGAGTGATACTTACCAAATAAATTAGAGGGCCTAGATTATAAATATGACACTTTTTAATTGACGAATCTGTGAAACAAAACTAAGGCTCGACAAAAGCCCTAAATCGAATTGAACAGAATCGGACTCAAATTGAACTGAAACGAACCGAGCGGTTCTTCTTAAATTAAATACTGACCGAGTATCTAAATCGAGAATCGACGAGTTCGGTTCGGTTTTAGACCTATAACCAAATAATCGAATAAGAATCGAATATCCCTAATTCTTTTAATTTTTTTTATCTTAAATAAGTCAAATTATTTTATTTTTTAAAATAAATTACTAACTAATTAATTTAGTCCGAACCCAAAATATGATTTTATTATTTCTAATTTTCAGCCCGGCGCAACTTAATCAAATTGATCTAAATTTTACCCAAATATTTTATTTTGCCGTAGTGTCGTTTCTACAGTTCTATTATTATGAATTAGTCATCTCCCACTTCCTGCAATTTTAACAGTCAAGTCTATGAAAAACTCAACAAAGAGATGTGCAAAAGATATTGAATTACATTATTTTGTAAGAGTTAAGATTGAATATGTCATATTCGAATTAATGTAGCGTAGTTATAATATAAAAAAAATTAATTATTGTACGAAACTTCGAAACCGAATAGAACCGAACTCGAACGGTTCTATAATTAAATTTTGACCCGACGATTACATTTATTAAATACTCGAAAATTCGAGTTTGATTCGATTCTCCTTAAAAATCGAACCGAATCCTACCATGCCCAACTCTAAACAAAACACCAAAATGAAGAGAATGAAATTATCCCAACCATGTCGTAAGGTTAGAAAGAGAAATATTTAGAGATAAAAAGCAGAGAGAGAGAGAGAGAGAGAACCATGTCGTAAGGTTTGAAAGAGAAATATTTAGAGATAAAAAGCAGAGAGAGAGAGAGAGGTTGCAAATAGTTTGAGCGATCCACATGGATAAAAATGAACTCAGATAGAGAGGAAATGTTGCAAATTGTTTGAGCGATCCACATGGAAAAAACTGAACAGTGAAATATTCTAAGTTAATTGAATATTCTTCTCACATTGTTAGCGATTCGTCGAATTGCTTTTAGTTTGTGTCTCTTTTTAGCTTATTTTCAGGATTTCTATTTCGTAACATTTATTGTGCATTTGGTGATATATATATTTTTTACCAAGTGGTATCAGAGCTCACAGTTCAAATTTCTCAGATATTGCATCGAAAATAATGACAAGTCGAAGTCTAAGGTGGAACGATTTGATGAGAAAAATAATTATGGCCACTATTCAGTTTAGATTTAAAAAAAACAGATTTTTAATAAATTTTGATAAAAATTGATAAAATATGTGATTGAAAATGTGATAAAAATTTTGGATTGCAGGAAATTTGTGATCTTTACAGGTTAATAGGGAAGATATTGTCAATTGAAGTTTCCATGTTGGGATGGCCGATGCCTTATTGAGGAGAGTCTTCTATTACTGTTAAAGATTGTGAATTGACTATACCAAATGATGTGGCTAGACTAAAGAACGAAGTTTAAAGTGATCAATTCTAATTGATCTCTTTGATGGATTTTTTTATTTCTATAGAATTGATCTCTTTGATGGATTTTTTTTATTATTTCTATGGAATTGATCTCTTTGATGGATTTTTTTTTTTATTTCTATATATATTTGTAACAATTAATTAAAAAAGATGTACTGCTTTAAATTCAACTTTCTTAATGTGAGTGTGGAGACGTGTGTGATTTCAAATTATGGAAGTTTTCTGCGATTTTCAATAGATAGTAAGGAAGTGGCGATTTTCACACACCCACTTGCACCCGCAACAAAATCAAATTAAAAAAGTTTGTGAGTGTGGAGACGTGTCTTATGCAAGAAAATGGGATAATGCTTTAGATTCAAATTTCTTAAACTATCTAGTAAGGAAGTCGATATTTTAATCATAGCTTAAACTTTCTACATTTTAAAAAGGACCTCCGTATGTCTCTAAATTCACCAACCATCCACCTTCATACTTAATGTAATGTTAGCCACTCAATTTGATTTTGTTTTACCATAATCACGCAATTTCATACTTAATTTTAATCAAGTCACTCAATACTTTTATTTAACATAATCAAATTGGGTTGTCAATGTGACACTAAGTATAAGATTGGATGACTACAATGAAACAAAATCAAATGGGTGGTCAATATAATACTAAATGTAAAGTTGGATGGTCATAATAAAATAAAATCAAATTGGATGGTCAATTATGACGTTAAGTTTAAAAGTTGGGTGGCATTTTATCCCCTAATTTGATGAGCCTTTTAATTTCATGCAAGAAAGCGTGTGAGTGGATTTATTATATTGCTTTCTTGTTTTTATTCATTGTGCCAAATTTGATGGGCATTCTAATTTCACGCAAGAAAGCGTGTGAGACGGCAGCAAGACTTTTTTCATTGGATTTATTATATCTCCTTCATGTTTGATTAATCTGGTTGACTCGTTAAATAATTGTGTCAATATCTTTTTTTTTTTCCATTTATTATTCATTTCATGACATTTAAATATCAACAAAGCTATTTGCACAGATAACTTTACAGATGATTAACTGTATTTTTTGTGTAGTATGAAATCTTGCAATTTGTAATTTATGTAAACTAAATGGTAAATCAGGTGGTACTTGTAATATTTCTCACTACAATTATTTTGTTGAGAGAAAAAAATACAAATAAACATGATAGAAATCTCGAAGACGAATCAAACAGATAAAAAACACAAAATTAAACGTGAACTATAGGAAAATAATTATCAATTAACTTACAAAATCTAACAATAAAATTCAAACTTTTTATTTGGTAAGTTTCTCTTAACCTGATATTTTATTTCTTAATTACAATATGGCTAGCATTGCTTATGCGAATTGCTAATAAAGAGAAACATTTAAAGATAAAAGCTACATGTACCACCTGATTTATATAAATTACAGGTGGCAAGATCTTACACTATCTTTAACAAAAAAACATAATTAATACGGCCGTCAAAATGCTGTCATGTCATCATTTGTAAAGTACAATTCATCTGTACAAACAACTTTGTTGAATTGTATTTTATCAAGAAAAACTAAATTCTTTTGCATTTAGAGATTTTAGTGCTATTTAGAGAGATTCTAACACTAAATTCTCGTTTGTATTTCGAGATTTTAGTGCTATCAGGGATATTCCAAGACTATCATTATCGTTAACAGTGAAAGCTACTTCCCATTGAATTCGTGAAACTCTTTTCTATTTGTTGTCCTCGACTAGAATTTGTTGACCTCTTATCATATGTATTAGTTGTCTTTATTTTTATGAGTTACCATCCATCACCCCTGTTGTGCCTATAGATAGCAATAAAATCTTAAGATCAGAATTGCTTAACACAACACAGCATAATCTTAAGATCCGAACACGATGTCTTACCTAATTGATCTCACTTTTGCTTTTTCCAGTTCTAGCCAACATTCTCAAATCTATAATTTAGAGAATCATTCGAAGTGAGATCCTTTTGGTATAGTTCGTAACATCACTATGATGAAATTTTGTCTTCTCACTCTTCTACTATTTCTTGTAACCTTCATTTTCATTGGAGTCCCACTCACATTCGCTGGGATTAACACCAGAAACAAGTACATGCTCATTCAAGTTAAAATGTTTTCACCATGTCTAATGCTTTGTTTCTTAGCCTCATTAATCTTCTCATAATTTCTCTTTTGGTATGTTTATCCCATAATTTTGCTTCTCTCTTTATCATGTCCGAGTATGTCTAGTATGTTGGGTGGCTGGTTCAATTAATGCTTTCTACAATTTCTGATCGCGTCATATTAATCAATGTGATGAATATTGAAGATTTGGTTGGTCGTTGGTATCCCTGTTTTTGCAAGCGGAGTTCTTGATAAATACAGGTAAAATCGACCGTCCAAAGAAGATGTCAAATTCGAAATTCCAAGAAAAAGGGAAAGAAGGACGTGGGTAGATTTGGTAGCGAGATGACAGTATATCAAAAGAGTGGTCTGTACTATCGAAGTAAAAACTTCTGAATAGTTAAAAAAAAAAAATTGCTTATAAAGAAGAACAGATCTAGAAAGAAAGACGGTGGTAGCTAATTCTCCAATTGTGCAACAAATAATCCCATAAACAAATTTTCAACATTTCTTGGAAAGGAAAGCAGACCTAGAAAGAAAAAATTTTGGTACGTAAAAACAAATAGAAAAAGCAGACGAAGTGAATGTTCTAGAACCATGCCAACAAGAGGAAAACTTACCCAGCACACTTCCAAACGGCTCAACTAACACGACTCACTTCAACATGGCTCGGCTTAGTTAGATCGGCTTATGAACAGTATCAAAATCCACTCATTCATATTTAGCTCGTGTTTGACACGCACTCGTTAAAAATATATTTTTTCAAAATTCATTTTGAACTACGCATTCTTCAATAAAATAATATTTTTCATTGCATTATTAATTTTTCTTACTTTTTAACCACATATTTATCATCATATCAGTATTTAAAATACATTTTTAACTCAATAATACCCATCAAATACACCATTATTAGAACTAGAATTAAGCCCTGTTTGAGAGCCATTAATTTCTTATAATGTATTATAGAATAGTAGATTGATGGAGAATGTACGATTAAAAAATAAGAAAATTTTATTAATTTGTGTGTAGAATATTTTATTGTGTGAAAGTATGATGGAGAATGATACTGCAGCAAACAATTTAAAATTTTAAAAAATGACAAATAGGGGCTAAAGATTGTGAAGTGATCAAGACGGATACTATTGCTAGTGATAAGAAGAATGAAGTTCGAAGATTAAAGAAGTCAAATCATAATTACATTTAATAAATTTTTGAATTTGACTATTGTCTATGATAATTAATTAAGGAACGGTGATTCTTATTAGTGTCTCTTTAAATGCAATTAATTCGTATTAATCATATTGGTATATGATGAATTTGCTGGATTGATTCAAATAAAAATAAATCGTTACAGGTATCATATAATTATAGTAAAAGACTTTCCTTGCAAAAATATATAAGTTTCGGAGTGAAGAATTGTGTCAATCGCACGTAATGTTCAATAAATTAGTTTCCGCCTTTAGATGAAAAAATTAAGTTTAAATTATAAATTTAAACTAGTCAAATATATTTTTTGTTCATATTTTCGTAGAACTCATAACTACTACTACTCATATATTATCTAAAAATTACATAAACTTATAGCTTATAGTCACTTATGAGCACTGCCAATCATGCTGCAATGAAATAAACATATAGGGTTGAGTGAAACTTACCAAATAAGTTAGAGGGCCTAGATTATAGATATGACACTTTCTCATTGACCAATATGTGAAACAAAACACCAAAATGAAGAGAATGAAATTATCCCGACCATGTTGTAAGGTTAGAGAGAGAGAGAGATATTTAGAGATAAAAAGCTAGAGAGAGAGAAGAAAAGTTGTAAACAGTCAAGTCTATGAAAAACTCAATAAAGAGATGTGTAAAAGATATTGAACTACATTATTTTGTAAGAATTAAGATTGAATATGTCATAGTCGAATTAATGTAGCGTAGTTATAATATAAAAAAAATTAATTATTGTACGAAACTTCGAAATCGAATAGAACCGAACCCGAACAGTTCTATAATTAAATTTAGACCCGATGATTACATTTATTAAATACTCAAAAATCTCGAGTTTGATTCGATTCTCTTTAAAATCGAACCGAATCCTATCATGCCCAACTCTAAACAAAACACGAAAATGAAGTGAATGAAATTATCCTAACCATGTCGTAAGGTTAGAAAGAGAAATACTTAGAGATAAAAAGCAGAGAAGAGAGAAGAAAAGTTGCAAATAGTTTTGTCATATAGTTTGAGCCATCCACACCATGATCATCAAATTTCATACTTAGTGTAACATTGATCATCCAATTTAATTTTGTTTCATCATAGTTGTACAATTTCATACTTAATTTCAATCAAGTCACTCGATAACTTTATTTAACATAATTAAATTAGGTGGTCAATATGACACTAAGTATAATGGTAGGATGATCGTAGTGAAACAAAGTCAAATTGATGGTCAATGTAGCACTAAGTGTGATAAAACAAAATCAAAGTGAATGACCAATTGTGACACTAAGTATAAAGATGGGTAACATTTGTGAATTTAACTAATTTGATGAGCCTTCAAATTTCATGCAAGTAGGGAAGAAAGACCTTTTTTGTAGGATTTATTCTGTCACTTACATGTTTTATTAATTGTGAAAGCTACTTCCCAATTAATTAATCCCCAATCAATTAGTCTTAATTCGGAACCCAATGAATCCCCAATCATCGGAAACTTTTTCTATTTGCAGTAGTCGACTAGAATTTGTTGACCTCTAATCACATGTATTGGGGTTCTGCTATCTTTTTCCTACGTGTGCCCCCATTTGTCTATAAATAGTCTTAAGATCAAAATTGCTCAACACAACCAGCATAATCTTAAGGTCAGAACATGATGTCTTACCTAGTTGATCTCACTTTTGCTTTCCCAGTTCTAGCCAACATTCTCAAATCTGTAATTTTAGATAATCGTTCGAAATGGGATCCTTTTGGTATAGTTCGCAACATCACCGTTATGAAATTTTGCCTTCTCATTCTTCTTCTCTTTCTTGTTTCCTTTATTTTCATTGGAATCCCACTCACATTCGCTGGGATTAACACTAGAAACAAGTACGTGCTCATTAAAGTCAAAAAGTTTTCACCGTGTCTAATGCTCTGTCTCTTAGCCTCATTAATCTTTCCACAATTTCTCTTTTGGTATGTTTATCCCATAATTTTGCTTCTCTTTCTATCCTGGCCGAGTATGTCTAGTATGTTGGGTGGCTTTGTTGAGATGGTTCAATTAATGCTTTCTACAATTTCTGATCGCATCATATTAATCAGTGTGATGAAAATTGAAGATGAGCCAAACCCGCATCCGTATGAATCAGCTTAGTTCAAAATTGAACCTGCAAACTTTGAGTATCGAATTTGTTCGGTGTAGCAAATAAGGTTTGCTTTTTATTTGGACAAATAGTGGGGTTTGTACCGGTAGAAGCCTAGTTCAAAAATCATTTGAAGATCCTAAGCTGATGTTTTATGTCGTATTGTACTCGTAAAAAATTGTATTTTCTATTGTTCATTTTGATATTTAACAAATTTATGCTGGATTGTTACACCTTTATATTCATGCATCATCATGTCTTAAATAGGTAATATCATAGAGACACTACAAAAAATCGAACAGTTAATACGTCGGAAATGGATTATCCTGTAACTTTCACCGATGGTTTTTAACAACTGAATTTTGGTGGGTAAAAGATTACAACCTTTCACTAATGGAAATTTCGTGCGCAATGTTGTCTGAATGCGTGCGCATCTCTCCCCAAGGAAAAGTTCATATGTGATATTAATTAACTGTAAAATAAAAATAAATAAAAAAAAGTTTCAACTATTAATTCCATAATTGAAGACTAATTCGCATCACTTACAACTTTTTTACTGATGAAGTAAAATAATTAGTTCGTTAACAATATTTTTACACAACCTTTTCCAAAATTTCTTCGAAGTCAACGAGACCTTCTCACAGAAATCATTCACCGATCGTTTGAATCTGCAAAAGAAAGAATCTTCAATCGCGCAGGAGAATGAGGGTTTCGGGAGGAAGGAAGTTTTCTGCTAGAAAGTACGGAGTTCTTCAGATCAGTTCTTGAATTTCACTTTTCTTCGTTCATTTTAAATTTTTGTAGAAAGCTTTTTTTTCTTGCTGTTCATGAGACATTATTGGGTTTTTAATTTAGTTTTTTATGTGTGTGTGAATTTTGGTACCCACTGCATAAATAAGCTATTTTGCCTCTTCCACGTTTTTTCTACGCCATTGTTAAAGAATCTCAGATTCCCATGTTTCTGGCCCTGGCAAAAGGTATGACCCCCCATCCCCAAGAAATATGAGAATTACTCGTGCATTTTGTAGTATTGATTCGTGCATTTCGTACTACTGACTCATATTTTTGAAACCCACATGATTAAATCCCTTACTGTTGAGCGGATTAGTTTTTGGTTTTTATGTTAATATCTGATTTTATGTAGATTTAGACGTATAAAGTGCAGTAATTAAGCTTAGTTTGGGGGTTTATAAGGATTTGGACTCTTTCCCTTGCAATCCGGTTTACCTATGTTGATTTAACTTTGTAACTTCGTAATTTGCACACTTAGAACAAGAGTTATATTGTAGTTAACGATTCTTATAGGGATCCAAGTTAACTTAAATTGCAAGATGAAGATACTTGTTCGATTATGTTTGCTAAACAAAATACTTGGCTATTTGCATTATCAGGAAATAAGCAAGTGCGAGATGACATTTTGATTGCAACAAAATTTGCTGCATACCCATGGCACATAGCACTTGGTCAATTTATGAATGCTTGCAAGTATGCATCGTCTTCAAATATTTCTTCATCTAATTGTTATAGCAGTAATTTTATAATAAAATTATCGGATATAAAAGAATCCAATGGCTTCATTTCAAAGCCAGTACAAGTTCTCGATTTTTATTTCTTCAGTATCTGTTGCAGCAAGTTGATGGAATATGAAAAATGACACTGCCTTGATATAAATAAATGAGTTATAATAGCTTTGCCTATTTCCCTAACTAGATAAATCTTCATGCCGAATAATGTTTCAGGTCTTCATAGAATAGGATGCAAATTGAGAAAATAGGAATAGGACAATTAAACTTGTCAACTGCAAATTATGCTCCTCTGCAGGAGTGAACTCTTTGGGATGGTTCAGTGGCAATGTATGAAAAGGTCACGATGAACTTATTGCATATATTTGTCCAATGAAAATTTTGATGAATACTATAACAAAATTATATTGTCTCTTCTCCAATCTTTGCACTGTGCTTGTTGTTTGTATATTTCTTGTCATTCTCGTCACTATTTTTTCTTACTAAAATTCAACATCTTTCACTTCTTTATGGGAGAAGTTAATTTACCCTCACATTATTGTGATTTCAAACTGATGTTTAAATGATGTATCTTGGGAAACAGGGTTTGGTTCGAGTAGTTGGTGTGAGCAGTTATGAGCCAAAGCAGCTGCAGAAATACATGATTACCTTAAGGCCTGATGAGTGCCATTGTGCTCGGCTCAGGTGAATATTATGTTCCATCTTTCCAATGACATAAATTTACTTCTGTCAGGCAACAGGGTAATGTACTTGTATCAGTTTATATTTTATGTAGTGCACGTGTCTCTGTGTGCATAATAAGCGATTAATCGCTTTGAGATAAGTAATTAAGATGGGCAATTTACTCACTGGAAATCACTGCATGGGCGTATCTTTAAAGAAATTACAAGTATATTTTCAATTTTTTCATGATAGGTGGTGCAAATGAAGTTTATAGGGAAATAGCGAACCCCTAAGGCTTGTCAATTGAAACTTTCCTTTTGGTTTTTTTTTTCACACACACACATATCATGTAAACAAAAAGTGAATTTTACGTTTCTCGACATTTTGCAGGTGCTTCGGATGATGTTCGTACATCTTTGCTTCAAAAGCATGCAATGTTTGTGATTAATGTTAGTTTAATGTAAAGTAGCTTATATATTTAGTTCATTGTTTACCAATATATAGTTGAATTTTTGGAAAATGCTCACCTCTTCCATTTGCATGTTTTCGGATTTGAGATTGTCTCACTCAGCTAAATGCCAAAGATATTACTCATGATGATAAGGAGCTTGATGAGGCGTTACAAAGAGAGGTATGATATTTATATATTGGGTCTGTCACTTCATGCGTAAAGTATGCTCATTCTTCTTAAGAGTTTTCCATTGTGGTCTGATTCAGAAATCACATTATTTTGTGTGATTGTGGAATAATTTCTATTTTCTAACTATGCATAGAGCATAGGAAACCGTATGAACTATGTTAACATGAGAGTTTTCATGCACTAACGAAGAAACCATGACGTAAAATAAAGATAAGTATCAATAATCTGGTGTGTCGTGATAGTTGAAATTTACGTCCCGAAAATGTGTACTGATATGAAAGTGAAATAAGACACGAGCTACATTTCATAAAAATCAAAAGCTAACATCAACATTCATTCATAAGTTTGAGATGATCCTCCAAAATCCAAAAAGGGTCCGTCTCATAGCATACATGACATACTGAATTGGCATACAATCCACTTGTAACTTGTAAGTGTTTCATTTTCTTCATTTCAACCTTTCTATGTCATGATAGTTGTGAAATTCTATCAGCATACACTAACTACAATGAGTCATGTTTATATAATGTATAATCTGATGAATGCCTGAAATTCTTAAAATCTACCATCAATAACATTCTAGAAAGATCTCAGGGATACATGGTCCCATTAAATGAATTCTACTTTCTAGGTTTTTACAATTCTATATCCAATCACATCTCCATGAAAGCAGCATTTACCTATCACATTGGTAAAATAGTTTCTAATTAATTTTTACATCCTTACAAAATCACCACCATCCTGGGTATTGAAAAAAGGGTTAAATTCATGCTTTAATAGCATGTTGTTCGCTTATTTTCCTATTTTAAAACAAATATTATTTTGCATTTCTTAGCTATTTTCTGCCATGATTGTATCAATATGAACACCCTCAATGGTGACATCATCTTTGGTTAACTCAATTTCTTCTTCGCGATTCTGTGTTTCGTCATTCAGCTCATGCTCAAGAGGCAATTTATCATCAAATGTTGGTTCTCTTGTAAATTGGGTTTTACCATCTTGGGAAGAATGTCTGGAGGTTGCAGTTGAAAATTTTGGACTTGCTGGAACATCAAGGTACAGATATTGCAGTTAACTGCTTTAGAAGGTGGTTATGAATAACATATTTTGTTTTTTATTTTTATTTTTTAGTATGTACTTTATAGTTTTTCTATGAATATATTGGGATATATAATTTCTCACCATGTTTTACGCACTGCAACTTTAGAATTCAAAGATGATGAGATAGTACAGGCATGGAATGGGATGTATGTGCTGCATCTTTTAGCCTACAACCATTGATCAGTAACCAATAAAAGGCTACCAGTGGAGCTGATTTCTTGACAAAGGAGGTACAGTTCGAAGACTGGCTCTTCAATTTACAGAGTGAAACTCATTTATTTTGGTGTAAATTATCATCTATAAAAAATATTTTCATTTTGCAAAATATTAATATAGTAACAATTTAATGACACGGCTATTTTTTTCTTTTTATAAAATGGAAGAAGTTTATGCGTACCTTATAACCATATTTCACCTTACTTTGTGGAAATGTAAAATTAATAACATTGAATACAAAATATTATAAACTTAAATAATACATAACTAACTTTAATAAATAAATAATTGTAACGAGAAGCTAAATAGAGTGAATACAATATGTTCATATCAATAATAAAAAACATAAAATATGAAAGAGATGAAAATAAGTTAAAACAACTCATAAATATCTTTCACGTTTAAAATTGAATTTCTTTCAAATTTACACACTTATTTTTACATTAACCAACTAACGTATAATGCACGTTCATNTCATAAGTTTGAGATGATTCCTCCAAAATCCAAAAAGGGTCCGTCTCATAGCATACATGACATACTGAATTGGCATACAATCCACTTGTAACTTGTAAGTGTTTCATTTTCTTCATTTCAACCTTTCTATGTCATGATAGTTGTGAAATTCTATCAGCATACACTAACTACAATGAGTCATGTTTATATAATGTATAATCTGATGAATGCCTGAAATTCTTAAAATCTACCATCAATAACATTCTAGAAAGATCTCAGGGATACATGGTCCCATTAAATGAATTCTACTTTCTAGGTTTTTACAATTCTATATCCAATCACATCTCCATGAAAGCAGCATTTACCTATCACATTGGTAAAATAGTTTCTAATTAATTTTTACATCCTTACAAAATCACCACCATCCTGGGTATTGAAAAAAGGGTTAAATTCATGCTTTAATAGCATGTTGTTCGCTTATTTTCCTATTTTAAAACAAATATTATTTTGCATTTCTTAGCTATTTTCTGCCATGATTGTATCAATATGAACACCCTCAATGGTGACATCATCTTTGGTTAACTCAATTTCTTCTTCGCGATTCTGTGTTTCGTCATTCAGCTCATGCTCAAGAGGCAATTTATCATCAAATGTTGGTTCTCTTGTAAATTGGGTTTTACCATCTTGGGAAGAATGTCTGGAGGTTGCAGTTGAAAATTTTGGACTTGCTGGAACATCAAGGTACAGATATTGCAGTTAACTGCTTTAGAAGGTGGTTATGAATAACATATTTTGTTTTTTATTTTTATTTTTTAGTATGTACTTTATAGTTTTTCTATGAATATATTGGGATATATAATTTCTCACCATGTTTTACGCACTGCAACTTTAGAATTCAAAGATGATGAGATAGTACAGGCATGGAATGGGATGTATGTGCTGCATCTTTTAGCCTACAACCATTGATCAGTAACCAATAAAAGGCTACCAGTGGAGCTGATTTCTTGACAAAGGAGGTACAGTTCGAAGACTGGCTCTTCAATTTACAGAGTGAAACTCATTTATTTTGGTGTAAATTATCATCTATAAAAAATATTTTCATTTTGCAAAATATTAATATAGTAACAATTTAATGACACGGCTATTTTTTTCTTTTTATAAAATGGAAGAAGTTTATGCGTACCTTATAACCATATTTCAGCTTACTTTGTGGAAATGTAAAATTAATAACATTGAATACAAAATATTATAAACTTAAATAATACATAACTAACTTTAATAAATAAATAATTGTAACGAGAAGCTAAATAGAGTGAATACAATATGTTCATATCAATAATAAAAAACATAAAATATGAAAGAGATGAAAATAAGTTAAAACAACTCATAAATATCTTTCACGTTTAAAATTGAATTTCTTTCAAATTTACACACTTATTTTTACATTAACCAACTAACGTATAATGCACGTTCATCTTACTAGTCATAGAAAAACTCTCAACAACATGGCATTGTTCATCTTCGTCGCAAATTTTACATTCCCTTTTTCCATTCCTTTGTTTTATGTATCATTATTGATTATGTTTTGTAAAATTGAGAAGGGTGATTTTCACACTTGTCTAGACTTTTGAACTTGATATTTTTTATTTTTAGTATTTGAACGAATTTCTATTTAATTTTAGTATACATGTTGCTTTCATACTAAAATCCCGACTTGGATGTGAATTGAGCAAAAATGTCAATTGGAGTTTAACGATGGAATGAGGAGCAACCGGGAGACGTAGATGTGATTGGAAGCAACTAGAAATGGAATGACTAAAATTGTACAAAATTTGGAACTGAGAGATTAAGTGTACAGAAACTGGAATGGAGAATCAGCTAGCACATTCTTGAAACCTGAAGGAGCAAATGCAAAGAACTTCGAAATGAGGGGCCAAAGTAGATGAGTTTGATAGTTGGATACCAATTTGGACATGATCAAAAATTGAAGGAACGAATTGAAAAAATTTAGACTTCAGGGATTTATGCTGAAATTATGAGGTGCCCTGCTGGGCGAAAATTACATGCCAGGGTTTTCAATTGCACTTGCTACCTAGACGGCCCTGGGTCCCGCCTACGTTGGTCACTGCTTACTTCTTTTTAGTATTATTTTTCATTTGGAGAAGATTCCATTTCTAAGGAGACGAGATTCTGTCTGTATTGGATTTAAATCTAGAGGAAGAAATAGAACTTTGGAATGTGTATTTGATGCTTTAACTTTCACAGTAAATTTGATGGTTCGACTTTTACATTTTGTTTCCTTGTCCATATCATATGAGAAAATGATCTATTAAATTTCCATACTTTTAACTTATTCTAAATATCAGTATTATGACACATTAATCAATAAGTTTCAGAAATGAAATAATCCACCAATTATTTGATGCATCATGTCTTGGTAAATCATTCTCCGTGACTGATTACTTTAACTATTGTATGTTTAACTTTTACAGCTTGATAAATTATTTTCTTTTACAGTAGTTGGGATTGATGATGCCATTGTTATTGGGGATGTTGCTTTGTGGCTCTTTCCAAAAATTGAGGACATTATTCTTCCAATTACCTTTATGCTTACATAATCGACATTCATCATGAACAACATGTTGGAAACGACACCGGGGTTGGAGAAGAAACTCACCAAAGTATGCAGCAAGATGATGAACAAAATACGAACAAACCGGAATCAAGAATTAAAGATTCAAACGCGTGATCGTTGTCCTCAAATTATATTTGCCCCATCTCCGGATTTATTGAGATGTTTAAGAGTTTTCCGGCAAATGGTTTAAAGGATTAATCAAGTGTTGTTGTAGAAAATACTAAAGCACAAATTATTTTCCACCTAAACTTGAAAAACACAATGGATGAATGAATATGAAGATAGTTTTATTATGCTATGGAATAATTATGGATTTAACAAATATTTTTCATATTATTTGCCTCCAAAATGACCACATATATATAGGCTTTGAT
>CAIGRB010066117.1:0-19567 GCA_903798255.1 Fraxinus quadrangulata
CCGAAGTTTTCATATTCAATGACTCGTGTTATAACCCCACATTCAAAATACATGAAAATCAAATACATGTATACATGAAAATCATAATAAAAAATTGAACTAATTGATTGAATGAACTTACTGTTAAAAGAAAGAACAATTGGCGTTGAAGCAAACTGTGAATTTCGAGTTGGATATTGAAAATTAATATAAATGAACGGCTGTATAATGATACAAAGAAATGAGAAAAATATAATACAAACTTGAAGAAATGCAAGAAGTTGGAGCAAAAAATCTATTGTTCGAGCAAATGAAAAGGAAGGAGAAGTTTGCAATGGGAGGTTACGTGGGAAAATTGAGGAGGAGTAGGTGGTTACGTGAGACAATGAAGAAGGAGGAATTGTGGTACATGATTTACGGATTTTTTTTTTTAAAAGACTATTTTTTACGACGATTGAAAATAACGACACGTGTACAGTTCCTATTTTTTCTCTTTTAATATGTTGTGACAAGAGTTCACCTTTATATCTTTATATAAAGAAAAAATATAAAACGATTGAATACAAGTACAAACTATCCACGTTACCCTACAATAATAAGATCATGTCCGGTGTACTTTTTTGTAAAATCTATTAAATTTTGATAGATCTCAATAGATTTTTTACAACTAAAAAATAGGAACCTAGAATATGGAAGTATGAGTAGGATTAAAGGATTCAGAATTTCACATAATTTTTACAAAATGTCAAATTTACTCTAGAATTGTTTTGCATAATTACTATTTTGCCCCTCTCCATTCATAGACAAGCGTTATTGGAAAGACAAAATAGACTTTGTCAATGCAGGTTAACCATTTTTTACCATTAAATAAATCAATAAAGCTACTCAAACGAGATCTAAAAAGTGATGGCTGCTGCGTTGACAGCACCATATTTGTTATTTTTTTTCACGTAAGTATTCAATAATGTTGTATCACCCGTTCCCCAATTTTTTAATTCTGTCATTGAAACTGTCACGGTTACAAAACTCTAAATAAACATCATGGATCCCACATGATTGGACCAAAATTGATTTTTTTTTTATTAATTTTTTTTTTTTTTTTTTTTTTGCCTAAAGCAGCATGTACAGGTGGTAAAACTTCACCTCATAAACTCCCACGCCTAAACTTCCAAACTAGGGGAGCTATCTACGTCGACCTTACTGCAAAGGTTCATTCGTAGTTTAAAAAAGAAAAAAAAAGTTAATAGAAAGTAAACAACAAAATTAAACTATACGTATCTTTATTTTCGAAATCTATGACATTATTATTATTATTATTTTCAATTTTGAATTACCATTCTACAACAAGGACAATGTGCATTACTCTCCAGCCATGGCACCAAACACTTTGAATGGAATCTATGGGCACATGGCAACTGCATTAGGGTGTCTCCTGCCATAAAATGCTCCAAACACACTGCACATTCCTCTTGTTCTGTACATTTCCAGCTTAATTTTGCCCAATTAAACTTTTTCTTTAATCCAAATACTTCTGTCCCTTCAATTGCAGGACTCGAAACCCTACATTTGATTAAGAAATGCGAAAAATAATAAAATTAGTTTGATGAAAATTTGATCTTCTGCATTTTTTTTTGCAAGTACAGAAAAAAAAAAAAATGATAACATTTTTTGCCTGCTCAACTAGAGTGGACTTGATAGTATACAACTGTATGTTTGTATGTTGAGTCGGATTGAACTATAGAGGATGTCAAGTGACAAATTTTATTAGTTATATATCTTTCTTTATTCCTCATCCCTAACATACAATACAAGAAGAATACATCTGAACACGCGAGTAAAGTTTATTTATTATCTTATCTAATCGTGACTATTGAGTTTTGAGGGAATATAGTTAATTCTCCAAAAATCAAAATCAAGATTGTGTGTGTTTTTTTATAATATGATGAAATTCGAATCTTGAAATTTATACCAATCAAATACTACAATATTTTGTTCTAACTTTTTACTTTTTCTTTTTTACTGTGGTTGTCTTGTTAAATGGTTTCATCAATTCTAATGAAAATTGAATCTTTAAATTACCAAAAATTGAGTTCTCCAAAAATTGCCTAAAAGTTACTCTACTTTTCACGGCGAGAAAAAATAAATTACCTTTTTTTTTTTTTTTACTTATAAGCATAGTATGTCATCTCAAAGGCATTACCTTTTGATTTTTGACGTCGACTGTGCTTTCAGCCTCTCATCCAACCTTTTCTTGGCTTCTCTAGCCACAGCCCCTAGCTTTTCATCACAATATGCCTGGCTTATCGGATTCCTCTGTTATTTTCAACAGAAAATATAAACCCAGAAATTTCATAAAAATCCCTCAAAAATAAAAATATACATACATATAGATACAAAAATCCCATAAGATTATTTTGATTTTAGTACCATGGAAAAGGATGAACTCTGAAGGTTTTCATGATTGCTTGTATATAAACAAAAAGATGAACGCCTTGTGAAGTTATAACCAGATGGGGTAGGAGAATCAGAATGAAATCTTCTTCTTCTTGCAGATTCAACTCCAGGAAGCATACCAGCCATTGAGATGATTATTTATTAGGCAGAAATAAGTGATTATGTAAAATAAGAACTATCACAGCTTTTTGAGTGTTTTCTTCTAGAGTTCTGATTTTTCTCGACTTTCTGAATTTATGGGAGGAAATTTCTCGGAAAACTAACGGGGAAATGGTGTAGGTAGGTAAGTAATGAAAAATAATTGAGAGACAATGGTGGGATCCCACCATTTATATGATTGTGATTGTATTTGTAGGTGACTAAACTGACTATTTGAAAAGAAAAGGACGAAGGAGAGGAGAAATTTCATGGTAGACAGCTTAGGTGGGTGAGAAAGAGAAACGACACAAGCATACTTGGGTTGACCACTTGACTAACCAAAACCTAACCTTCTTCTCGCATCCTAACTTGTCACAAATTTGCTTATGTTGTTCAACAGTTAAGTTAGTTACAGTTGGGGTAAATTGCAAATTAGTCTCCAACATTTGGCTAGAGTTGCTTTTACTCCAAAAAAATTGCTTTTATTCCAACATTTGGCTAGAGTTAATGTAGAGCAAGATGTACATGTAACATGACTCTTTTTATTCCAAATCAATTTTTTGCTTGGTGAGGAGCGCAGACAAATAAAGTGCATACTTTAGATGAGGAGTAAGTGGAGGGATCTGAAAAGTCAACTGAGAAGAATTTGAAAGAGAATTCAGACACACCACATGCTAAGACGGTCATTCCTATCAGAGAATATGTACCCCCCATTCTATTTCCTCAGCGACTACCTAAACATAAATTGGACAAATAGATCTACAAGTTCAATGAAGTGTTTAAAAAGTTGCAAATCAAAATTCTCACTAACAAGAGGAAGCTGGATGAATATGAGACTGTAATGCTAATTGAGGAATGCAGTACACGTCTACAGAATAAATTGCCCCCAAGCTCAATGATCCAAGGAGTTTTACTATACCTTATACCATATGAGATATATATTTTGAACTTGCTTTATGTGATCTTGGCACAAGTATAAATTTAATATCGTTGTATTTATATAGGAAACTAGGAATTAAAGAGGCTAATACAACCACAATATCATTGCAGCTAGCTGATCGCTCTATAAAGCATCCAATGATGATTATTGAAGATGTCTTGGTGAAGGTGGACAAATTCATTTACCTGTAGATTTTATTATATTAGATATGGAAGAAGACTGGGATATTCCAATCATTTTAGGTAGACCTTTTCTGGCTACTGGAAGAGCATTGATTAACATACACAGAGGAACGTTGACACTGCGGGTTAACGATGAGAATGTAAATTTCAACATCTATCAAGCGAAGAAATCTCCAGAAAAAGCTGATACTTGAGATATGATCCAATCAGTCGAAGCAGTTGTACGTAATAGAGAAAAAATGGATTTATTCTATGACCATTTAGTGCAGCACATGACTACCAGTTATTAGGTAAGGGATACATTTCTTACTGGTAAATACTCAGGAACTAATGAAGTAGTTGACTTCCTATTGGCTCATGAAATTTATCCACCTGACAAAAATGAGAGTTATGTGGAAAAGCCTTGGAAACTTCCAAACAATGTCAAATCAAAAGAGATTTTGAAGGCTATACCAGAGTTAAAGCCGTCCAATTCTATTTGTCACGCTATAGTGAAGAAGAATATAAAGTCAATGATAAAGTTTAGAAACATGAGAGACGTGCCACCTAAAGATCCAACGTAGACAATTTGGTTAAATCAAGCTAATGATGTGAAGGAAGCGCTTCTTAGAAGGCAACCCAAGCCTTTTTATTTATTTATTTATTTTGTTTTCGAGTTTTATAATAGTTTAGTTTATTTTCAATTTAATTGAGACTCGTCATCTATACCTGTTTCCCCTTAGATCTTCGATGTGTTGGTCTATTATATGTTCGAGCTAAGTAACATTTGTTCCAATTATTTGATCTTAATACTTTATTTAATTTTTCAGGAACATGATATCGCGGAACATTTAAACCAAATTTGACCAAGGAGCTAATGGAAGTAATAGGAAAGCTAGCCGTTGAATTACACGCCATATCAAGGGAGTCTTTTCTTCACTTTCTTCCCCTCCCCTTTATATATGCGGATTTATAATTTAAGATATCGAGGATAATGTCTAATTTAAGTTTGGGGGTGGAAAACATGATTTTTCATTTTTTTTAATGTGTTTTGTGTGCTTTAATTTTTTTTTTTAAAATTGAAAATTTCAAAAATTTCAAAAATATTTTCTTCTGTATGCTTGTGTGAGTTAGTTGGTCTGGCTGACAATGAGGAATATATTGAATCATAAATTGAACTATGGATGATGAATAAGTTGCATGCTTAGATTAATTTTTACCTTTTCATGTGAAATTTGAAATATATTGAACACGTGAATTAAGTCAAGCATTGTATATGAATGAGTTGAATTCATAATTGGATATGTTGAAATAGTGGACCATAGATGCTAAACCACAAACTACTAAATTTTATATTTTTGAACCAAATTTAGAATAGTTTGGAGAATTTCACTATTATGAAAAAATATTAACATAAATGGGGATTCCATGTGTGAAAAAAAATCTTGTATGAATTGTCTAAGGTCAATAGGCAGTTAGATATTGTTTTTCTTAAATTGGTATTTAATGAGGAACATTGCACTAATCAAGACATAAAAAAAATTATTATTTTATTTGAAAATTTCTCTTCGTAACCTTTATAACTCGAGCAATTAAACTTACAAGAGTTTTTAAAACTTGGTGCCCTATGATCATTTGACTTGGGAGTCATTGACTGAAAACTTGTCACATGGATCATTTAGAAAGTTTAAGGGTAAAAATGCTTCAGATAAAGAAAACAATTATAGAAAATCAGAAAAAACAAGTGCATGAAACAGAAAACATACCAAATGCCTTAATTATGTCCCAAACAATTATTTGAGAAAATTTGATTTTTGATGAGGGAGTATTAACTTAGTTCAGTCCTAAAAATAGAAGTAATCAAATTATGGAGAATTCTAGTTTATTGACATATTGACTAGCAATTAGTGAGATTTACCTAAACTAGAAAGGGGAGAAAATTATAAAATTCAACCTTAATTCACACACACTTGAAAAGAGCGAAAATAATAAGTTTGGGGTTGTGTGAATCTTAAGAGTGATGAAAGAATATATTTGACTATTGAGAGTCGGGAATTGAAACAATTTATAAATTCATAATGCTATGCTTAATTCTTCACACACACATATCGATTTTATATTGAAAAAGTAGATTTTAATTACTGTATTATGATTTTGAAGTTGTGATTAGATTTAATATTATGATTTCAATCTTGAGTTAAAAAGCCAAGTTAGCTAGCTAAATCTTTTTACTTTACTTGATTGACTAGCCACCAATTAGGTAATTAGTAGTGCATGTTTGTGTATTTGTTAGGTTTTAGTTTTATTTGAGGACAAACACATATTCAAATAGATTGTCATTTTGCTTGAGAAAAATTATATGCTGGTTTGATTAAGATCATCCATGTTCCTTCCCAACTTCAGTTAGCAGATGTTTTAACAAAACCCCTCAGTTCAGCATTGTTCAAAATGAATATCTTCAAGATAGGCATTCTCGACATACATGCCTCTCTCGAGGGAGGATCTTACGATATAGAGAACGCAGATTCAACAACTTCCACAGCTTCAGCCAAGTCCCAAGTCAGAAACAGATTCAGCAGCTCTAGCCAAGTCAGTTGCTCCCATAACAATCAAGTAGCAGTTATGTCCGGTTATACCTGTTTAGCTGACAAGGAAATTAGTTAGATACATTTAATTAGTTTAGTTAGTTAGAATAAATACAGTTAGTTAGTTAAAACTGTTGTTAAAGTTTAGCTGCAATGCTGTTGTAATCTGTTTATAAATGCAAGCACATTTCATTCGATACAAAAATAATAATGAGAATCCCTAAGTTCAATTTGTGGGTCTCAATTCAGAAATTTAATAGATAGGCCTTGAAAAATCATTCTATATGGATTCAAATTTCCAAAATGAAGTGAAAATCTTCTTCAGCAAGAACGAATAGGATGATTTGGGTGGGTGGGTGGTGTTGGAATGGTGAACATCATATACATGGTAGCAACTTGTAATTTTTCTATCTTCAACCTTTGAATAATTAACGGGTTTCATCCTAAAAGACAATTTATACTTCTCATTTATAATCGACCTCTCTCACCCTTCATTCTTCTTCGAGAAGCTCACCCCCAACTAGCCACCGTCACGTGTTTCAATTTTCTTTCATTAGCTTTATTGGAAAAGTGATTATTGTGCTAAAACATGTTATATATGACTTGTAAAAGTTATTAGAATAACTAACTAGCAGTATTAAAAGCCTAATTGAAAAGATTAGAAGAAGTCAGCAGCTCAAAATCGTCAAAACTTTGTATATTAATAGTCTAATCTTTTCATTATTTTTTCGTTCTTGTAATTAATGTAAGAGAGACATAAAATTGTCCTTTAGGAATTAGGACTAACCTCACTAATAATTTAAAGGTTGAGGACAGAAATGCTACAAAATTATTAAGGACTGGGGATTAACCTTATTCCAACCGTACAAATGGATGGTGACACTCCATTCTCTCTACGAGGCAAAATTCTCGCATGAAGATCTCATACTACGAACACATTCATATGTAGAAATGACGCATGTATGGAGGCTCGGATAAGCATAACGACTCGAAAGTTTCTGCCTTTTCACCTCTCTCGCTCTCTCAATTCTTTTTCTTTATTTCGCGAAGGTCATCGTTGAAATCTGGTACATTCTTTCTTTCGTTTGTTAATTTAATTTATTTATAGCCCGATTGATTCATCTTAAATTTCTGTTTAATATCTTAATGATTTACGAACGATTCTTTGCTACTCTATATTGTTTCAGCTGAATGTACGAAAATTCAGGCTCAGGAAATTTAATAGAGAGTTCCCGTCTTCGTTATCTATTGATTTTGGAGAAAAGGAAAATATACGTTGAATTATGGCTTTTGATCAGAACTCAATGCTCAAAGAATTGCGACCGTTAAATATACCTAGAACAGCGCCCGAAGATCCGCGCATTGTACCAGGTACCTCCTCCGGAAGACCCATTGACGGGTTTTGTGATGTCGGCACTAGCCCGGAATCTGCGCCCGTGGTCTATTATACGGCTGCAGTTTCTGAAACTGGATTTATACCTGTGCGAGCCGTTCCCGGGGTGACTGGATGGGTCTCCCATACTGCGCCACCCCAACTGGGTGGTGCTGGGATTAATTCGACTAGTGGGTATGTTTATAGTCCGCCTTTTCGAATGCCCAGTGGTGGCAGTTCTGATCAGGCTAGTGATGAGGGCAGTGAAGAGATAGTGTCGGGGCGAAAAGTTAAGTTTTTGTGTAGCTATGGAGGGAAAATATTGCCGAGGCCAAATGATGGGGCATTGAGATATGTTGGTGGACAGACGAGGATTATTAGTGTTAAGAGGGATGTGAGTTTTAGTGAATTGGTTCGAAAAGTAGATACAAATGGGCAGAATTTGGTTATTAAGTACCAGTTGCCGGAGGAGGATCTTGATGCACTCGTTTCAGTTTCATGTCCAGATGATCTTGAGAATATGATGGATGAGTATGAGAAGTTGGTCAAGAGATCTTCGGATGGATCAGCTAAATTGAGGTTGTTTTTGTTTTTACCTACCGAGGTCGAGTCTTCCGGTATAGTGCATATTGGGGATTTGCAGGATGGTGGTCAAAGCTACGTTGAGGCCGTGAATGGGATTATTGATGGATTCAGTAGTAATGGTGGTGTCAATAGTCGCATTGCAAGGAAGGAGAGCATTGATAGTGCTGGTTCGACCCAGAATTCTGATATAGGTGGTACCGAGGGTTCCGATAACTTGGATCATGGTCACGGGGAGGTTACATGTTCATTATCTACAAGTGGGTTACTGGTTGGCGGAAATTATACTGTCTCTCGTGAAACGTCTCCAAGAACGGCGTGTGTTGATCTTAGTCCTTCGGTAAATATGGATACTTCTGCTGCTCCATGTGTACCTCTCACTGATCTACAGCCACAGGTAGCATATGATTTGCAGCAGCTCGGAGTGCCTTGTCCCACATCTTCACCTTATGCACAGACTTACGTGGATCCTCGCCAAGAGGCTTTAAACCATGCTGATTATGCACAACTTCCTTCTCAGATGGGGTTCCCAGCTCAGATTTTCGGGGCAGTTGGGCCTGTGCTCACCCAACAGCATATCCCTGTCGGAGCTTTGCCTGAGCAGTTTCTAACTGCGGTACAAGTGACTACTAATCCTTCTTTGGTCAGTATGAAAGCAAACTCAGGTAGTCCTCTAGTTCAGCCCCAACAAGTTCATTTGGAGAATTATCCCACAGAAAGTGCGCAAGGACTAGTCCAACTTCCTACTCAACAAGGGTATAATGCACTTAATGCTCAGGCCCCAACAGCACTTCAAGGAGAAGTGTACGGGTGGCAACAAGTTCCTCACTCTGAGAAGGTAGCCTTAGTGGAAGGCGGGTTGCCTTCCCAACCAGTTCTGGTTTCTGGAAAACTTCCCGGTCTTAAAGACTGCTATATGTGTCAAAAAGCATTGCCACATGCTCATTCAGATATAGTGGCTCAGAACAGAAAAGAAGGCTCTCCAACCACCTCGTCTGACTCGAGATCGATTTATAAAAGCCTCCGATTGGATCATCGAGGACGACCGATGAATATTGAGCAACTCGTAGTCGGGACTCAAGCGAGAGGTATGGGTTGTGCGGATCATGAAACTGGGAAATTTCAAGCAGAGGGAATTGGATTCTCCCAGAATGTTGATGGACACTATGGAAATGATAGAATTGTTCTTCAGAAGGTAGAGAATTCTGAAAACTCCAATGTATCAGTTCCACAGGGAATGATGGTGACCACTGGCGTACAATCTCCATATGGTGTATTTGCGGCTAATATTCCTCAAATGTCCCAAGATAATGCTGTACAACAAGTAGTCGTTTCTCCTCAACACCAGGTTATACACGATACCACTATGAACAAACAAGTTAACGATGATCTTTCCCCTGTTGGAGGCATGCCTGTACATGATTACTCTGTTAAAGTTCCTGGATCAATTACTAAAGAAGATTCTATTTCCACTACCCTTAACCATCTAAGGCAAATTGATGGGAGTTTGGAAAGTCTCTTGGGACACCCTTTTAGAAAGGAAGATGTACGAGAAAATAGACCCCAACAGGTTTCTAGGGGGGGACTTCCTAACACACATAATTTTCCATCAGTAGAATCCTATGAATCAACAGAACCACCCGTTTTAGGTAATCCCAATTTGTACCCTCATTCAAATCTTGGGATTAATCATTTGGCTCTTCGTGAGATTTCTTCTGGCAAGTCTGTATATTCTGGTGTTGAGTCTGATCCTGCAACTGAAAGGACTCCACCTATTGGCGAATGGAAGGAGGATACTGCCACTTGGTCTCAGCCTAGGATTTCTGGTGATGTAGAAGCTGGAACGCGAGGAGGAAACAGGCCATTGGCTGCTTCTCCAGATGTGCCAGATAACTCAAACTACGATGCATCATTTCAGGCCCCTGGCAAATTGAACAAGGATTTGTATTTGGAGCACGTTATCTCCAATAAAGGCGAGGAACCATTCTCTATGTTTCATTTGCCTGTAGTCACCTTACTGTGTGGTTATGCATTAGCATTTTTCTTAATAAAAAAGAATCAACAGATGAAATGAGCAAGCAAGAACATCAAGCTGTAGGCGAGGGTGTAGCTGCTTCCGTTCTTCATTCGTTTCCACCTTCTAACCCTGATCTATTAGTACATGCCGGGATTCAGTTCGCATCTACCCAGGAAAAGAGTGAAGTTCGAAGCTCTAGCACAGAAGTGCAGCAGAAAGATATCTTTGAGGTTTGTATTTGTCTCTCCTCTTTCTCGTAGAAGTATTTTTACATTAAAAAGGTATGGTACTTGTTTAGCCATTTATTTTTCAGGATATAAATACTAATTTGTCAGAGAAGATCAGTCTTGGGTCTCCAGTATCAGATAGCATTGGTCGATTACAGGTTTGTGATTTGCTCTTTGCAATCCTTTATTATCCTAGCAATCTCATCTCGTCTGTCTCTTTCTGTCACCCGTTTATCTTATCCAGTTTTCTTTTCTTTTCTTCATTGCACTCAGATAATTAAGGATAGTGACCTGGAAGAGCTACGTGAACTGGGTTCGGGTACCTTTGGTACTGTTTATCATGGAAAGTGGAGAGGCACTGATGTGGCAATTAAACGAGTCAATGATAGATTGTTTGTTGGGAAACCTTCTGAACAAGAACGCATGGTCAGTCCCTACAAATTGCACAATTGAAAATCTTGAAATTCAAATGATAAATTTCTTTTGTACTTCACTTACATTTTCAATATACTGCCTTTCATATAAATAATCAGATAGATGATTTCTGGAATGAAGCTATCAAGCTTGCTGACTTGCACCATCCCAATGTGGTTGCTTTTTATGGTGTCGTGTTGGATGGTCCTGGTGGTTCAGTTGCGACTGTTACTGAGTATATGGTTAATGGTTCGTTGAGAAATGCTTTGCAGAAGACTGAGAGGTAATCACACTTCTGTGTCTGGTTTGAACCTTCTAATGTAAACATTTTTTGTTTGTTTGGTAAGTTAGATGATAGAGTGGTGGACATATTACTAAATCAGAAAAAGAAGCTAAATCTTGTGTATTGTACTGGACAATTCCATGTACCAAAGATGATCTTGTGGATTAATTTTGTCTATTATATTTCTTCCCTTTTGGTGATGGAATTTGAGTCTTAACATGAAATTTAGGTATATTTGAGTCTTAACATGAAATTTAGGTATAACCTTTTTTAAACACACAAATAATGTTATCAGGATTCTTGATAAGCGCAAGAGGCTAATGATTGTGATGGATGTTGCTTTTGGAATGGAGTACTTGCATGGGAGGAATATAGTGCATTTTGACTTAAAAAGTGATAATCTATTAGTTAATCTCCGTGATCCACATCGGCCAATTTGCAAGGTTAGTGACTCCATGCAATTTTATTCAGTTTCATTTGGAGTAATGTACACAGGTGACATGCTTACAGGTTTTCAATTTAATCTCTCTCTCTCTCTCTCTCTCTCTCTCTCTCTCTCTCTCTCTCCGTGATATTAATCTATAACTGCACACAACAGTTACCTTTTTTGCTGATTTGACTAATTTAACATGCTATTGTTAGATACTGAAGATATTTGAGTTTAGTGCTCATTGTTAAGTTGTTGCACTTGAATGTTTTGTGGTTACCACTTGGAATATGAATTCTAATTTTCTGTATGATACATCAAGCATCGTCAAAAATACACATTAGACGAGCCCTTAGCAAGATCTACCATAAGATATAAGCCTTTATCAACAGTTATAAAATAATACACTTCTAAAACAAAAATGACCATGAAAAAAAACTGCAAGGCCTAACTGAATCTTAGCAGCATGCTTTCTCAACAGTACAAAGAAAGACTAGAGTTTTTCTAGTTTTCTTTATCTTTCATCCCAAGATGCTCTTTATATAATGATCCCATAGGTATTAGATCCTTCGTAAGTTTTACTGCATTCTTGCCTTTTTGTCATAGTATCTTTTTCCTAAGTTGATTAAGCTGCTGATCCTCCCCTTCCACTACACAGACACTCAAAAAATTAATAATAACTAAATAATGATAAAGGCAGTACAAATTTCTGTTAAAGAGCTCTTATATAGCACCAAAAAGGAAAAAATCTACAATAGATTCTATGCATAGGGGAACCACGACTTCATAAAACTTAGCTTGTTGCCACAACTTCTCTAACTCATTTGGAGGGACAAATTCTTGCTTAATATGGTTGGGAGAATGTACCAGTTGCACATGTGAGAATCTCACTCTCTGAATTATGAGGTAGACTGGATGACATGTGAAATGTTGCAAGCTGTTTTTAGAAATTAATTGACCTGATCTTCTGGTATGGTGAATCTCATTTTTTTTTAAAACATCAATATGCTGATGTTATGGCTACACGAGGGGTACCAGGGAGTTCGGGGATACTGTTGTCTAGTGTACCTGTACACATCCTCTTCATTTCGACCATCTTATTATTTTTGTGGGAATGTTGAATGTCTTCGAAACAATCATGAAGCTGTGCATATATGTGACGCAAGACAATAACTTACATCCAACCGAAGTCGGCATTGCAGTAGATTAAACTGTCTTATTTTTGCATTTTCCCAGCTGGTATTTTTTTCACAAAGGGATGTCTGAAACTTTGATCACGGACATTCGAACTTGGACAGTAGTTTTTTGCATAGACGACATTTAATTGCGATGTACAAGAAAATGGATAGCATTCCATGATTTCTCAAAATGTTGGTGCATCAACATTTGATAATTTGGCCATGGTATACCAGTAAGTTTCGTGTTGTTGCATTTCGATAACCAATTTGTTCATAGAGTAAATATTCTGACATTGCATTATACCATTTATAAAGGTGCTAGTGTCAATAATTACTAATATTTTTTTTTTTCAATTATTTGATGATGTCCTAGACAGGAAGTTGGTTGGAATATTATTCAGGGTGTGTTTGAGCCACATTATTTTGAAAGAATGTATTCTGGAATAGTAGATTGATAGAGAATTTGTGATTGAAAAAAAAAGGAAAAGTTATTGATATGATGGAAAATATTATTTTATTGAAATATGTGTGGTTGAAAATGAGTAGAAGAATGAAAATAAAAATTTTAATGTGTACCAAACAGAGGCTCAGTAAATCTTCATTCTCGTCCTACTATCTGGGGTAACCATGGATATAAATAGGATGTAACCGAGAAGTCTAGTTCTGAGGTATGCCCAAAAAAATGGAATAGTAAACTGGACAATGCAGACAAGGTTTCATATAAAAGATCATAGTACGTGGTTTTTAATAAGGAAAATTGCAACAGAGGTGCCCAACCTATTGGTGTTGTCTGAAGTTGGTCTCCAACATTTATTTTTCCAACATTTCAAGTTTGTAACACCTTTGTCCTCACTGGATGGTTTTCATCCATGTCACTATGAACAAGCATAAAAAAATGTAGTTTCTGATTCTTTATTGCTTCTTGGCTCACAAGCTGGCAGATCCCAAGATGTTCCTGATGATACTTTGTTGCACGAAAGAAGAAAGTGGAGAGAGAAAGAGAGATGAAGACACTTTGTTCAAGCATTAGGTTTAGCAGCAAAGAGTGGAGGATGTGGGAGAGAAAGATTGGCTGCTGGAATTCAAGCAATATTGGCACAAGAGGACAACTTTTTGTTAATAGTGCTTTGCCCAATAACATACTAAGTGAGGATTAAGACAACTCAATGAAAGACAAATTAAAATGTAACACTGTCAGTGTTATATTGAACCATTGAATTTAATGTGATAAAAAATGAGCAAGTCAGGCTTTTAGATAAATCTAATAAACATTCTTGGGTTTTATATTTAAGAATTTTTTAAATGCTTTTCTTAAAGGCATTATGCAAATAATTTGAATTACCAGGAATTTAAATAAAGGAAGAATTGAAGAAGCCACTTTTAGGTTCTTGACAAGACCAATGGATCAAACTAGCATTTGATTACTAAGCCCCTGTTTGATTCTCTTTACTTTAACTTGATTTATTTCTCGTACTCGTTTTTAACCATATATTTACACAATAAAATATTCTACATGTAAACCCAAATTTTTCCCTACTTTTTAACCAAACATTCTCCAAAAAATACTATTCATAACATAGTTTTTTTAAATTAAAGGCCACCAAACAGGGGCAAAATATATTTTTGTATAAGGTTGTATTTTGTGCCATGCATCTATTGCACACTTCAATTTCAAAGGGGGATTCTTGTTTTTCATTTTTTCTTCAGCCAGAAAGGGTATATACATGAAAGGATAAAACGTGCCAAGTTTTCTCATACTGTGTTAATGGTGTGAAGCGTATTCATGATTTCTGTTTTATGGGTAATAGTTCAGATTTGCTTCTGTGTGGTGTCTTTGTAAGCATGTTTTATGGTTACATTGTGTTATAATTGCATTAATTGTTCTCATATATCTTAACCATTTATAGGTTGGTGATTTGGGGCTGTCCAAAGCAAAATGCCATACACTAATTTCGGGCGGCGTGAGGGGAACACTTCCATGGATGGCACCAGAGCTTCTAAATGGAAGTAGTAGCCTTGTCTCTGAAAAGGTTTAATTTACGACATTCTCTCATTCCAAACGAGCACTCAGGCACAGGACTCCCCTTTCGGAGGAAGAAAATAACTATTAGCTGATTCTATAAAATGATCGGTTTAATATGGTTTCCCAAGAATTTAAATGGGAAAAATCTTGTTTCTTTCTGAGATGTTTTGATCTGTAGGTTGATGTGTTCTCATTTGGAATGGTGATGTGGGAACTTCTTACTGGAGAAGAACCATATGCAGACTTACACTATGGAGCCATCATCGGTAATGTTCTTTTCAATTCTTCTTGGCCTCATTCAAGGATTGTTCTTGATCCAATCCGTAATCACTATATCAAGCAAATCACTTATGATACACCAGATCTGGCAGGGTCATTGATAGTGTGAATAGATTTAGTAATTTCTTGAGATCTCATGTTGTATACGTCTTTCAATCATTGTTTCTTGCCTTAAATTTTGTTAGGAGATTTTAGCTGTCTTATGCTTACTTTATCATGATAGGGGGTATTGTGCGCAACACGTTGCGTCCTCCAGTGCCGGATTCATGCAGCCTGGATTGGAGATCACTCATGGAGAGGTGTTGGTCATCTGAACCATCTGAAAGGCCGTGTTTCACTGAGATTGCAAATGAATTACGGTCCATGGCTGCTAAGCTCCCACTAAAAGGACAAGTTCAACAGCCACCTCCATAGACAAATGATCACTTGTAACATAATTCACTTTGCAGTTTCAACTTGCCAAGGTTCTCACTTGCCTTATTTTTGGTGAACCAGAACATCGCCCCTATTATGTTATTTTTAGCTGCTTGCAGGTTATGCTCAGAAAGTAGAACGTTTGTATTTTCTTTCTAATGGATAATAAAGTCTTTGCTCCAATAATATCCTCCCTTTTTGAGGTAGCCATGTTGTTGTAATGTAATCGTAGCAAAAGATATGAAACAAACTGCATAATAGCTGAAATCTACGGGTGCAGAAGATCAAAAGGAATCTCATACCATGGATTGATCCATCCCCCATCCCCCGGAAACCCAATCATGTTTACCATTTTCGTGAGGCAACATAAGCATGAAACGAGCATTCAACAGTGTTTGGGAAACTTGTGTGGCAGACTACAGAAATAGTCAATTCATACACAATACTGAAAGAAAGAGTTCAGCTGGGCAATAATACGCGACATGAACAAAACAAAACTCTTGCAAATTGTCGGATTCTCACTGAACCCCACAATTTGTACACCATTATATTTTTCGCATGTTTTCAGCAGTGCAAAGCAAGTCCCCTTGTTAGTCTCAGTTCTTCGTGCTCTCCTTGACAACAATTTACTACCATTACAAACACTAAAGTAACTAAAAGTCCCATTATGCTTCCCTCAACAGCCATGATGGATGTAGGAACTGAGCATGGTATATGAACATGAAGGATGAACATGTTTCTTCCATCTGATTTTTCCGTTCACATAAAGCGTTCGTTGGTTGCTTTGTCACCTGCACTACTATTTAATCTCAAAATTAAGTATGTGTATGGCTCATACAAGTATTTGATTAGGCAGAACAAGGGTTGAAATCTACCTCTTGCGTTTGCTTTTGTGAGAAGTTGATGATGAAGGATTACTGTGCCAATTCCTTTTCCTTTGGTTGATGAACCAATTGTTGATCTGTTTTAGTTGCAATCCAGTTTCCTGCACCAGTTTTGCTTTATCTTCCTCCTGAAAGCACAGTACCACAGAACTGTTATTCACAGTACAAAAATTTTCAAACGGAGGTTAAATTTGGTTCTAAAATGTCTAGGATATGCATGATATATGTCAGGGTTCAATCAATTCTTAAATAAAAGAATTCCTTGGTTTTTCCGTTCCAACCAACTAGACGGGTGGTTCTTAGAACATTGGTACTAGTAAACGAAAATACAGCTTCATGCCCTGATTAGAGTAGAGGATATCAATATGTCAACAGTGAGTTCAACGGGGTTAAATGTTTTGAGCTCATAGCAGCTGTGGTGTTCTGTAATTATGCTTACCGTAGGATATGGCCACTTGGAATGAGTTTGCCACCATGTTTTTAAGACAGATGTAGTGTCCCCGGGAAGTTTTCCAGCTCTTCTTTTACGTAAAATTTCCTCTCTAACGTCCACGATCTTGTCCTTGTAACCCTAGAAGAAGAAATCCGACTACATTAAATAATTCTAATGATTACATGAACCTAGAGTGTCAACTGTAAAGTTAATGTTTGTTACTTGTTTGAGCTCGTGTTTCAGTTCTTGTCGCACACGGTCCATCAGGGACCTCTCACTTTCAGTGGGCACTAAAGGACCAAATCCCATGTTATCTGATACATCTAGACTTTCGTCAAACAAGTTAGTTTCTTCACCGTCGTCATCAGACATGGCTGCTCCTGTACCTTCACCTGGTGGTACCCCTGTCAAGCAATAATCGAAAAGGATCATAGTACATCAGTCGAATGAATGTGCTCCATGTGAAAATCAAATGCGGGATGTGTGATAAATGCAAATTCTAGTTGGTGGATTGAAGAAAAATAGGAAAGAAATTGCATAGTTTGAATCATTCTACCACACAATTCGAGACGAATTTTTATTGGATAAAGAAAAACTAGAAAAATTAAGATGATCACCCGTCAAGTTTTGCAGCGATTGCTCGAGCTCCCAACAAGCCATGACTGCTTCCATTGCATGAACACGGACATGTTGTTGCAGTTGCTCTTTAAAGGAAGAGAGCAATAGAACATAATGCGTCTACATCAGAAAGAACAAGAATATAAAAGAAAAGACAAAGGGAAGATTAAGATGAAAACTTAGCAAACAGATTGCATCATGAACTCGTGTTTCTGTAAATATAAACAAGAAAGACCGCCGATTGATAGGTAACAATGAGGACAATCGTCTTATTCAAGGCTGCATACTATACATTGAAATACAAGTATGCAGAACAAGAATGGATAAATTCATGAAAACAAATATAACTTGGGAAAAATGAAAATTTAGCAGTTTTCATGGACTTGCAAGAAACCGTCTTGTAAAACTATTGACCTTAACTATGTTCTTGTACTGTTGTACAATTGAACAGGACACAAAATATTCGAACATGGGAGGAAGTCTACGAGGGATTCCTATCCGCAGAACTGTTCACAAATTAGCCAAATTTTAAAAAAGAATTCAACTATTTCCTTTGCCGAAAGACGAGTGTAGCTTCTTGTGGATAATATGCACCCATTCCTTGACATCAGGAGTTGCACACTTCAGAGGATCATAACTTGTACGAATGTCAGAACTAAAATGGACATGCAAGTCTAATGAAGCTAAAGATCAATTTCATGAACAACCAGGGTAAAAAGTCATGAGTAAAGTAGAATTACATCAGGACAGATTCTTCAAAGCAATAAAATAGAGATTGAATTACAATTATTACGACAGTAAAGGAAAAGTGGTGTATGTATACCCCCATCAAGAATGAAAATCAGTAGCTAACAAAATCACAGTGTATAATCAATATTTGATGCTAGTTACTTAAATCCCTATACCTCAAAACCCAACAGAGGAATAATTTACTGGAGTCGAGAATCATATATTATTCATCTCTCTCACACAAACACACACTTACTCGCATAGGGAGGCACAATAGACTAATCATTTTATAGATCCTAATCAGTTCTGATTATGGAACAAAAATTAATCCAAGAACCAAGATTGACACTTGAACCAAAAGAGAGCGATCAAATTTCTCCGTTTAAAAGTGAAAAAAAAAATTCTTAAAAAAAAAATAAATCAAGTTTGTCACAATATCATCTCAAGAATTCAAGCCCAACACGCAAAAGTTTAAGCTTCGTAATCACAGATTCACAGATATATACATGTGTTATACGTATACACCGTAAGATACAAGTGTACTAGGATAAAGTAAATTGTGAACAGTACCATGAACTGGTCGAGGTCTTTATCATCAAGGGGCTGTTGACCTTGTCCGAACAGAGAGTATTTAGCCATCACTTGTTGCGACTGAGCCAGCTGAGCGTCGATCCTCGGCAGCTGGTCCACCGGCGTCGCTATTCTTAGGCAAGCCACGTGCGCCGACAGTAGTTGTTCATACAGAGGATGATTCATAATATCCGCCATGCATTTCTCTTTCTCCCAGTTATTATTATTATCTCCTCCGCCGCCGCTGTCTTGATGACGATCACCGCCGCTGACATTCGTTTCGGCGGTGTCGGCGGTAGTTGGTGGGCTGGGTTGACTTTGAGTGGAGAGCCACTGGTGCGGGTGGGATTGGAGGATGGAGCTGTTGAGCCAAGTAGATGGTGGTTTAGTATGGCCGTCCGGGGAGGAGTGTTGGTGGTGCTGATAGACGGCGGAGGACTGGCGGTCGTGGTGGTCGGGGAAGTGGTGGTGGAGGGCCATTTCTTGAGAGAGATGGTGGTCCGGAAACGCCATGTCTGGTATGATGAGCCTATACAATAGCCTACCAGCTGATGATATTAAGAGTAGGGAGAGAAAAAGTAGAGAGGGAAAAAGTAATTATAATTCATTTTCTCGTAATGACAATGGCCATTTTCTTGCAATGACAATGGACGTAGAGAAAGCGAGAGCTTTTAATTAATATAAAAATTTGGAATTCTTAGAACAGTTTTTTTAAGGTCAAAAAATATTTTTATTAAAAAAAACTTTAACATTTTTAGACCTAACTATTTATTGTTCAAACAAAATATAGACTATTTTATTGAAAATTTTGTTGTTGAATAGAAGAAAAAGAAAAATGCATTAAAATTAAAATGGAGCTC
>CAIGRB010066157.1:0-19784 GCA_903798255.1 Fraxinus quadrangulata
GAGGCTGGACAATTGGACAGCTTGGAGTGCAGATCGTGATCGTTCCAGTTCAAGAAAAAGCAAAGGAGTTTGCAGAAATCATCAAAGGTATAATTTCTATCACAGTTTCTATCTAAATACAATGTAGATCCTTGTATGGGAATTGAAATTGCTTATTTTCCGCTGCGCATGTTTAAGTAAATTTCCAACAATAACACTGGTAGGCAGCTCATATCAGTGGTGCTTACGGAGGACTACTATGCGACGTTGAGTCGCGCTGTTATTATGGCTCTTAGTGTGAAGAACAAGGAAGGATTTATCGATGGAACTATCACTGAGCCAGAATCTGAAGATCTGTTATACAGCGCCTGGAGGAGATGCAACCATGTGGTATCTTCGTGGATAATTAATTCCATTCCAAATGAGCTTTATCCTAGTGTAATGCACAAGGATTCAACTAGAGAAGTGTGGATTGAGCTGAAGGATCGTTACATCCAAGGTAATGGCCCTCAGATCTCTGAGTTAAAGAAGAAAATCTTCACCATCTCCCAGGAAAATAGCTCAGTTAATTCCTACTTTAATAGATTTAAAGGATTGTGGGAAGAGCTTGACAACTATAGGCCAAATATTAATGGATCCGCGGTCATGCAATTTTTAATGGGGCTAGATGAACATTATTCTAGAGTAAGGAGCCAGATCTTACTAATGGATCCTCTGCCATTCCTTAACAAAGTGTTTGCCCTCATCCTTCAAGATGAAAGGCAAAAGGAGGTCATCACTAAGAAGTAGAATAACTTTGAGGCTTCTGCCTTTGCCAACAATATTGTACAAGGGTCAAATGGTAATCAAAGGAATGTTGGATTTATACAAAATCAAAGAAAAGACAAACCTATTTGCAGCTACTATGGGATGCTAGGACACCTTAAAGGAAAGTGCTATAAATTGGTAGGATATCCTCCTAGACATCGTTTTGCTGAAGGCAAAAATGTTGTTGCCAATGTTGTTGGTCAGTCTTTTGTTGGTAACCAGAATGGTGTTATTGAGTCTCTATCAAATCTCACCATCACTCCAGAACAATGCAAGCAGGTTCTGGCAATGCTGGTACCTCAACTGAAGGAACAGATGTCTAATAATTCTCGAATATTAGCACAATCACAGTACCAGAATATGCCAAGCGCTGGTTATTCAGGGCCAAATGCTTTTGCTTTCTCAGATAATCATTCTTGTTCTAACACTAAAATTGGTGAAGCAAAATGGATAAAGGATACTGGTGCCTCAGAACATATGGTATGTTCTATTTGGTATTTGACTTCTATTTCTCGCAAAGTTAAAGCAGATGTTAAGTTACCTAATGGTGATATTGCTGAAGCCACTCATATTGGAATAGTTAGGTTATCTGATACCTTAGTGTTGACAGACGTATTGGTGGTACCTTGTTTCACAATCAATCTGATTTCAGCTAGCAAGTTGGCTCTTAGACATAATTGCTTTCTGATATTTTTGCATCAATATTGTTTTGTTCAGGACCTCCTAACATAGAAGACAATTAGAGTGGGCAAACTTGAAGATAGACTGTATGCCTTCCAACATCCAACACAGCTACTTCTAAACAAATCCATCAATTCTGATCATCAATCTGCAGCTATTCCTGATAACAAATTTCCTACTTTTCTTAGTTCTGTTAGCAATTCTGATATCAGTTCACAATGTAATAAAGCAAGTTTTTCTTGTAATTCGATAAGTGATCTCAATATGAGCACTGATATTGATCCGTGGCACTGTAGAATGGGACACCTTCCTATTTCAAAAGTATCTGTCTTACACAACTTAATTCCATTTATTACTTTCAACAAACATTTGTATTGTGCTATTTGTCCTACAGCCAAGTAACATTGATTATCTTTCCAAAGAAGTGAAACTAGAGCTTCCAACATATTTGACATTGTACACTGTGATATATGGGGGCCTTATTCAGTCCCTTCAATAGATGGCTCTAGATACTTCCTAACTATCATTGATGACCACACTAGAATGACTTGGACATATCTAATGAGAGAAAAATCTCAAACTGGGTCTGTCATTCAATCCTTTTATCATATGATTCAAACTCAATTTGATTGCAAAATAAAGGTTCTAAGATCAGATAATGGATCTGAGTTCCACATGACTGAATTTTTTCATTCTAATGGAATCATTCACCAGCTCAGTTGTGTTGAAACCCCTCAGCAAAATGGGATAGTAGAGAGAAAGCATCAACACTTGCTAAACATAGCCAGAGCCATAAAATTCCAAGCCAATCTACCTTATAAATTTTGGGGGGAAACCATACATGTTGCTACTTATTTAATCAATAGAACTCCTACTTTGACCCTTAAAAACAAAACACCTTATGAAATGCTCCATGTAACTGCACCTTCTTATTCTCACCTAAAGGGTTTTGGGTGTTTGTGCTATGCTTCTAGCCTCAAGAAGAATCGAAGTAAATTTGATCCTAGAGTTGTCCCTTGTATTTTCATTGGCTACCCTTATGGCATGAAAGCTTTTAAGTTGTATAATCTGCTAACCAACACAATTTTTGTCTCTAGAGATGTGGTTTTCTATGAGAAAATATTTCCATTCCACCATCCCAGATTTTTTTCTTCCTTATCAAAGCCTGGTGGCCACTTATCTTCTGATTCATCTCTTTTTCCTGTTCTGAATGGTAATTCATCACCTGACATTTCTGGTAATGGCTTCATCCTCACTACTGATATCCCTCATGTTACTTTACCTTCCACTTCATCTGATCATCCTCAAACCAATACACATGAATCCATTCCTACTCCCATTTCAAGTCCAACTCCAGCTCCAATCCCTGTTTTGCCCATCAGAAAATCAAACAGACCTAGAGAGCCCTAGCCTATCTACAAGATTACCACTACTGTCTTGCATCTCAAATACCTGCTCTCCAATCTGAATCCATGGTAAAAGGTCCTAAGGGTGGAAAACAAAATATACCAAATATCTGAGTACTTGGATTATGGCAGACTATCTGATGTTCACAAAATATATTCACTAGCCTTATCCACTACTTTTGAGCCGAGATCATATGAAGAAGCTGCTAAGTATCCAGATTGGTGCAAGGCTATGGATAGTGAATATCAAGCATTGATGTCAAACAACACTTGGACTGTTACCGCTCTTCCAGAGCATAAACGGCCAGTAGCCTGCAAATGGTTTTTTAAGGTGAAATTGAATTCTAATGGGACTGAAGAGAGGAAAAATGCTAGGCTTGTTGCAAAGGGTTCACCCAACAAGCTGGCCTAGATTATGAAGAGACTTTTTCACCTGTTGCCAAGTTGGTGACTGTGAAGTGTTTTTTGGCAGTGGCTGCTCATAAAGGTTGGTATCTTCACCCGTTGGATATTAACAATGCATTCCTCCATGGTGAACTTGATGAGGAGGTATACATGATGATGCCTAAGGGTTATGAGAAGCAGGGGGAGTCTGGGGAGAAACTTGTTTGTAGATTGTACAAGTCCATTTATGGACTCAAGCAGGCATCTAGGCAGTGGAACACTAAGCTAACCTCATACATTATTTTGCAATTTTTACACAGTCAAGGTCTGATTATTTCCTATTTAGCAGACAAGAAAAAGGGTCTTTCACCGCCTTACTCATTTATGTGGATGATATTATCATAGGAGGCAATAACATATCATACATTGAGTAATTCAAGAAAGAACTAAATGAGCAGTTCAAATTAAAGGACTTGGGAGTCTTGAGGTATTTTCTTGGGCTTGAAAATGCCAGAACATCAAATGGAATTTCTGTGAACCAAAGGATATATGCTTTAGACGTGCTAACTGATGCTGGATACCTTGGGGCTAAGCCTGCTAAATATCCATTACCTCAGAATTTGAAGCTGAGTAAGGATCAGGGAAAATTGATTGAAGATGCAAGCACTTACAGAAGGTTGATAGGAAGGATTTTGTATCTAACAATTACCAGACCTGACTCGTCATACGCTGTACAAATACTCAGTCAATTCCTTCAATCACCAAGGCAGCCACACCTGGAAGCTGCACACCATGTGCTAAGATACTTGAAGGGCACACCAGCACAAGGTCTATTCTTTGAAAGCAGATCAGATCTTGCACTGAAGAGCTTTTGAGATGCTGATTGGGCAGCATGCTTGTACACTAGAAGGTCTGTCACAAGTTACTGCGTCTTTATAGGGAATTCCTTGGTTTCCTGGAGGTTGAAGAAACAACATACTGTCTCTAGATCATCAGCAGAGGCTGAGTATAGATCCATGGCCGCTGCTATTTGCGAATTAAGTTGGTTAAGAAACATACTTGGGGATTTAAGCATCAAACATGATAGAGCAGCATTGCTATTTTGTGATAGCCAGTCAGCCATTTACATTGCAAGCAATCCGATTTTTCACGAGTGAACAAAACGTATAGAAACTGACTGTCATCTTTTGAGAGACAAAGTTCGAGCTGCAGAGGTGAAGATGTTGCATGTTGCCTCTCAAGACCAGCTTGCTGATTTGTTGACAAAACCATTAGGAGGAGTGGGATTCAAGCAACTTATAACCAAGATGGAAATTTTGAATATACACCTCCCATGTTGAGGGGGGGTATTGAGGAATTTGTAAATATTAGGAGGCCATTTTAGTCTTTTCCATTTTAATTCATTTTCTATATCTATTGTACATTACAGACTTTTGGAATTGATTTTGCAATCTACCGATTCTCGCGCCAAATGCATCTTCTTCCCCAATTCTCCTTACCTCCATAATTTCACATCTCCCTCATTATTTATAGTAGTACAAAATAAAGAAAGGAAATTAGGAATGGAAAAGTGCAGATGGAAACAATCATCCAACTTTAGACCCCTTTGCGAGTATCTTAGCCACTATGTGATCCAGCATACGACAACCATCATGAAAAAAATCGAACATCATAGTATTTACCAATCAATTATCCTAATGAAATGAGACTAGTAGAAAAATAGGAGATACAATGACATATTTAACAAAAGAATTAATATCTCCAATAGCATGAATAGGTAACTAATTGTCATTAGCAATTTAAATGTATGAGGAGCCATGACATGGTTGAAATTGCTAAGAGTATCGGAGAAACTAGTCATGTGATTAAATGCACCAGAATCAACAGGTCAAGATAGAGATGGTAGAGTACCATTACAGTGAAGTCATAAGGCCGATAATGCCAAAATAATCGTCTTATATGCCATTTTAGGAGTAAGAACTGATTGGTCTACAGTTGTGGAAGAACTAGTGGAAGAGGAAAAGCTAACTACGGTTAGCTTGACGATTTTTGGGACAAATAGAATAGTCTTTTATAATATGTCATGGCTTTTTACAATAATTGCCAGATTTCTTGCGATTAGTAGATATCTGTCCATATTCTTTGTAGTTGAAGCATTAAACCTTTCTGTATAAGCAACAACATTAGCAAACAGTGTGTCTGCTTGGAAAGTGGCTTGCGTTGCAACTCATTGCTCTTCATGGAGTAATACCCCAAAACAAACATCTAAATTCGGAGAAGGATATTCATCAAACTGGAGCATGTTGCTTTGAATATAGGCCATGATTCAATTAGAAACTGATTTCTCATGCTCTGTTTATGAACCTCCTAAATAGCGGAGAGAGATTCACTGACACCTTTGAATAAACAATGTCAGCAAAGTCGGGCCATAATTTCTAGAACCTTGAGAAATAAATAGAAAGGGGAAGATTCTTTAGTATAATTAGCGACTCATATACCAACTGAAATCGTACGAGTTTGTTGTTCTAATCATAAACCACACATACTTGGACAATTTCATAATTCCATAAGTTCAAATTAATCAAAGATCTCAAAATATATTTCATTTAACATCTTCAACCTACCCGTTGCGCTAATTTAAGGAGTTCAATAGGATTTGGTTCACAGCCATTGGTATGGCCCCATAATTCTTTATCAATGAGAAATAATCGAAATAATTAAGTTAAGAGGCGAATTATTTGTTTAGAATACGTAGTGAAAACCTTAATTCTTTGGTGATTAAATTATCTTGATTAAGACTTAATTGGATTCACACAGAGATATGGTGGATTGACTAATTGGGTAGGATTTGTTTGAACACGAGAGAGATAAATCAATTAACTTAGACGAATTCGATTAGATACATATAATCAATTATCATAAAAATTGATAATTGAGATTAAGGGAATAGCTATGTTGAACTCCTGAATCTTAACACTTAAACCATTTTATAAATTATTTTTATTGTTTAGTAGATCTTTAGTTTTTAAGATACAAATCATAAAAAAAATCAAGTTTAATTGTCCTCAATCAAATTGAATTTAGGAATAATTGAACCAAGAAATACATATTGCTTTAACTTTTAGGGAAAATGACTAGCGTTTCTATATCCTCAAGGGCATTATTTATTGGAATATTATCCTTCAACTTGAATGGAGAAGCGAACAAAAGGAAGAATCAAGAATACCAAAATATGGTAGAAAGGCTCAGATACGAGGTCGTTGTCCTCAAACGATATTTTCTCCCTCTAGGATTTGTTCGATGCTTAAAGGTACTTTTGGCAAATGATTTGCAGCATTGAAGAAGAAAATATTTAAACACTTGTATTTATTTTCCAAAACTTGAAGAATACTTTTGAATGTTTGAATATGTAAATGAATTGGATTTAAAGGCACTATAATACAGTTTTGATGGTTGATTTGTTGTTTTTATAATGAAATCTATTAGCGTATTTATAGATTTTAATTCACCATTCACGAAATAACATAAATCTTTCATAAAAAGTTGTGTTTTTTTTTCATGAAAAGTTGTCTAAAATCAAACCAGAAAAAATCAACCGACAACTATATTTTTGCTCTATGCCCACGCACGGGCATAACCATGCTCATGCATGGCCTGAGGCCTGAAGCCTTGGTAGTTGCAAACAATGCATGGCCATTTGGCATAGGCAAAATATTTGGTCTACAAAAATTTTTGTTTGGATTCCATCAATTCATTCGTACTTTCCAATTGATTTTGAACAAATACAACTATTCCTCACTTGTTAAAAATTATATGGATCACATACTTAAAATAGCATATTTATAAGGATTAGATATATTTCAATTTGAATCTAATCGTAGCGTAATTCTCACAAAGTAACATTGAAATTAAAGGTATCATGAAAGTTTTGAACTAGTTATTCTTTGTGATAATACCGTTGAAAACACATACACAAATTGTGTTCACAAGTTTTTCAAACTCGCTTACTGCTAATATGGTCTTACACCCATCCTATTTATTAAACTTTTAAAAGAAAAACTCCAACTCTCTATTGAGGCGGCACCATCTCTAAGTTCATCTAGATGAATTTCTTCTAGTATCTTCGTTATTTTTAAAGATACTTATACTTAGTACTGAACTTCATTAAGAGGTTTGAAGCTCAATCCTCATTTAAGTAACAACTAGTATTAAATAATTAGGATAGGGTTCTTGCAGATATTATAATGTTGAAACTATCCACTTATCTAACCCTTTGAATCCATGGATTACTATTTTAGTAATGACGGGTAGGGTTGCTGTCATTGGTGGATCTTTTTAGTTTAAGAGTTTCAACTCCATCCTACTCGAAGTATATATTACTAAATCACTATTAAGAGGTTTAGTTAAAGGGTCTGCTAGATTCTCAATTGACTTAACATAATGTAGGAAAACTATTTCACTCTTGATTAATTTTCTTACGTAGTCATGTTATAGACTCGTATGTCTAGACCTCTCATTGAATACCTTATTGTATGCATTTGTTGATGTGGCTTGACTATCACATAAGATAGTAAATCATTAAGTCACTCACCTTCTTTCCTGGTATCTGATAATGTCACGAATTTAGATTTCATTGTTAAATGTGTTATTCCTGTTTGTTTCTTAGATTTTCAAGAAACTACACATTCTCTAAGAGTAAACATCTAACTCAAAGTAGATTTACTTTCATGAGTACTAGATATCCAAGAAACTACTACACCTTCCCTAAGAGTAAACACCTAATTCGAAGTAGATTTACTTTCATCGGTACTATATATCCAAATAGCACCAATAAGTCTTTCCATTATAGTCGAAAATTTGGAATATTATAGACCTAACTTTTTGGTTTTCTGTAAGTAACCATGAACTCTTCCAATGGCCTTCCAATGTTCCTTGCTCGGGTTACCAGTAAACCTATTAAGTTTACTAATTACAAATGCTATGTTCGGTTTTGTGTATTGAACAGTAGACATAAGACTCCATATAACACTTGCATAATCCGATTGAGCAATGGTTCTTCCATTATTCTTTATAAGTTTAGAACTTGGATCAAGAATGGTACTATTCTCTTTTATATTCAAATACTTGAACTTATTTGTTACATTCTCGATATAATGTGATTGACTCAAATAGTAACCCCCACTAGTTTTAGTAACTTTGATATCCAAAATGGTATCCACTTGTCCAAAATCCTTTATGTTGAATGTGAAAGATGGAAACCTCTTTATTTCTTTTATTATATCAATGTGATTACTCAAAGTCAATGTCATCAACGTATAAACAAATAAATATTACACAATTATCACATAATTTGGGATACAAGCATTTATCTATACTATTATGTTCGAAGCCAAATGAAATAGCCGTCAAGTCAATTTTCTTATGTCATTTCTTAAGTCTTGCTTTAAATCATAAAATGATTTTACTAATTTGCATACCATGTGTTCATTTTCGGGTAAAATAAACCTTTTAGGTTGTTCCATACAAACCTTCTCATCGAGATCCTCATTTAAGAATGTTATTTTGACATCCATTTGATAAACATGCAAGTCATATATGGATGCGAATGTGAATAATATCCCAATTAATGTTATTCTAGCTATTGGTGCATATATATCAAAATAATCTATTCCTTCATTTTGTTAATAACTTTTAGCTGCTAATCTAGTTTTAAAGATATTAAGAAAACTATCTATATTATATTTTCTCCTAAACACTCATTTACAACCAATAGGTTTAGACCCGAGTGGTAAATCGACAAGTTCTCACATATCGTTTGACATAATAGAATCTATTTATATCTTTAATTGCATCTTTCCAAAAGATACTATCACGAAAAGCGATAATTTTTCTATAGGATTTAGGATCGATTTCTACTTGTAGAACAGAAAGTATTTTTCTTACAACATTCTTCTCATTTTCCTTTACTAAGTAATGAAATAAGTTGAGAATCTATTTCAGTCTATCCTAAAGTCTTTTCTATCCGAATCATTTTGCTTCTTCGAGGTTCACTAAATTCATTAACATCTTTAGAAAATGTTTTATCTTGTGTTCCACTAGAACTAGGAACCTCTTTATGAGTTTCTCTTGATTCATTATTCGAAGATAGTGTATTCTCAAAGAACTCCACATCATTTCATTCAATTATCACAGTCTCTAAATTCAGTAATGTATATGATTTGCTATTACTAGCATATATAACAAAGGGACATTTGATACCTCTTGAACCTAACTTGGTCCTTTTAGGATCCGCATTCTTACAATATGCAAGACACTCTCATTTTTTGAAGTATCCAATATTTGATTTTCTTTATTACCACAATTCATAAGGAGAAGCCTATGTAAATTTTGAAGGAGTCCTATTTAATGTTTTACATGTATTCAACTAGGCTTCACCCCACAAGTTAAATAGCAATTTAGCCTATGTTAACATGACATTTATCATTCAACTAATGTTCTGTTTTCCTTTCAGTCAAACCAATTTTGTTTTAGTGTCCTAGGTGCAGAATATTGATATATTAGACCGTGTTCACAAAATGAATTAAAATCACTAGATAAGTATTATTTTCCTCTATCACTTCTAGGTGTTTTTATTTTGTTATTTAAGTGATTTTCAACTCCATTTTTAAAATTTTTAATCATGTCAAATGCTTCATGTTTATGTTTCATTAAATAAACATAAGTATAACTAGAGTTATCATCTATAAAGGTGGTGAAATAACTATTTTCACCCCTAATTAACACGCCATTAAGTTCACATATCTTCGAATGACTAAGTTCTAAAATTTGAGAAGTCTTATTCACAATTTGATAAGGTTTCTTAACCATTTTAGATTCCACACATGTTTTACATTTATAAGTATCATTCAAATTGTATGAAACTATATCACATTTAAGCATTCGTTTCATTGTACTAGCGCTCATGTGACCTAATCTAGTATGCTATAAAGTATATGAATCAATCAAGTAAGCAAAGTTAACTTTATTATTATTAATATTGTCAACAGTACACAATTTGACCATTCATTCACTTGAATAGCCATTTCCAACAAATTTTCCATTTCGGGATAATACAGATTTTTCAGATTCATAAACACATTTTATGCCTATTTTTTCCAAGAGATCTCTACTACTAAGTTCCTATTCATTTCTGGAATATGTAGTACATTTATTAAGGTAACGTTTTTTTTCAAAAGTGAAAATGTCCACATTTCCTTTTCCAACCACTTTTGAGCGTCCTTCATTACCCATTTGTATCTCTTGCTCTCCATTTGATTCATGATAAGCTCTAAAGAGTGACTTATCATATGATACATGAATACACATGTATCATAGCACCAAAGAGGGAATTTGCCCTTGCTAGCATTGATTTCGCTCACAGTGGCCACAATACTATCTTCATCAATGGAGTTAACTTTTTCCTCTTTCTTGTTTTGTTTCCTATGTCGACATTCCTTTGCAAAAGGTCCGGATTTTCCACATGCAAAACAATCTCCCTTGGACTTCTTAAACTTATAAAAGTTTTTAAAAGATTTTTTCTTGTTTGATTTGTTAAAGGCTTGGTCTTTTCAAGGACATTAGCCGTTGATGTGCCTTTAGAAAATTTTTATCCTTTGCCCTCGATTCTTTCTCAATTCGGAGATGTTTTTGAACTTATTCCAAAGAGTAATCTTCAGAATTATGAAAAAATTTCTTTCGATATCATTTTCAAATCCTCGGGAGTTTAGCAATAATTGCTCGCATTTTAAAGGCACTATAATATAGTTTTGATTGTTGATTTGTAGTTCTTATAATTGAAATCTATCACCTATTTATATATTTCAATTCACCATTTACGAAATAGTACCAATCATTCATGAAAAGTTGTCTAAAATTAAACTGGAAAAAACCAGCCAATGGCTATATTTTTGCTCTATGCCCATGCATGAGCATAACCATGCCCACACATGGCCTGAGTCTTGACGCCTCAGTATTTGCAAAGAATGGCCATGCGCGTTTTGCCCCCAATTTTTCTTCTTCTTTTGATTGCATCAATTCATTCATACTCTCATACATACTTTCCAATTGATTTTGAACAAATACAACATTATCTTACCCAACCTATGGGGTCTAACACCACCTAATATTTATGTTTTATGAAGCCTGAGGTAGGATAGAATCGACACTACTTTGGTTCCTTTATTGGCAAAGTTGAGGGATTGTATCACATTTTAATGTGGGTTGGCGAAAGCTATATAATGGTAAAACGAACATTTTATCAACTTTTCATTGCTTTCAAAGGAAATAATACAACACGATCACCTTTTAATTTCAATTGATTCCCAAAAATATCATAAATCTAGGCATAAAAACTCTTTGATTTCGTGTATGAATACAGAGAATTTTGACTATTTGATTTTAAATATCGAGTGTCAAATAATTTAAGAGATTGAAAAACTCCAAAATATATTTTATTTCAATTCAAAAATTTCCTTTTTCCAATTAAGGCTTACAACCATTATTTAAAGCAACAACTAAAAACTAGGTAAAGATTAATAATAAAAATAATAACTAAAAGTAATGAGGAAGACTCAATCTTCATCAAGACTAATTCTAGATAAAGACTAAAATTAAACATAATAACTAAATTAATGATGAAAACTCAACCCTCTCGAACTTTGATATGTAGATCTTAATAAAAGGTGCTTTATGGAATCAAACCCTCTCGAACTGCATAAAAGGAAATGATTGTAAACCAGTTCTAAACAGAGATTAAGTATCTCAAATCAAAGAGAGAAGTATGTCCACGCTCATGCCGTGTTTAATGAATCGCTTCTTTTAAAAAGTCTCCTTCTCCTCTACCCAACTTAGGCCATGTGTTTTTGGGTTGGAGGCGAAAATTAGGAAGTTTATCATTTAGTGGAAGATTGTTCACAGCCTGACTATTGAGTCCTTTCAATAATCCATTGTTGGTCATTATATGTTTAACCATAACACAAGGAAATGTGATAATGATACCATGTAATGTTGCATATTGAACCAATCTAGTCAAATGTGTACACAAGTGAACTGAACTTGTCGTTCGACTCACGAAACATACACCAAAATATGGTCATAGGGAATGCACTCAAACTTGCTTAACTAGTAATACTAACAAGATAATCCATCTGCTTGAGAGGGAAGCGCAAGGCAAACAATCAAGAATATCAACTTTTGTAACGTTGTTAACTCAGAAAACGACCATTAGTCATAAAAGACCCAATCAAACTAATATTGTCTTCCGGGTTTCAGTAGGAGATCAAATAAGGTATGCTATTGCTCTGAAAAAAAAAAAACTCGGAATAAGTCTTACAAGCTAAATGCTCAAAATGAACAAAGGGCCAACGCCCAAAAACATACAAAAAATATTGGAATAGAACGTCGACAGTCTTACAATATCACTCATAATGAACCTGCGACAACATTTAAAATACTAAAAAAATTAACGCTTGCCACCACCGCCTCCAAGTTTAGGACCCTTGGGTATGGCACCCTTGGGCACGTTGCTCTTGGAGGCCTTCTGTGACTTGGACATCGACTCAGCCTTCTTCGCCTTCTTCTCGTCCTTGGTCTTCTTTATTCTCTCCTTGATTTCACTGAGAACAAATACTACAAGTCATAATGCGTTCTATTAAGAGCATGTTTTGCTATGCTTAAAGTCAAACCTACTTTAAAGTTAACTGATTTTGCCAAAACATAATTTTGAAATTTTCATAACAAAACTTACTTTTCAAAAAGTCGTACTTTACTTTACCAAGGGTATCTTGTAAACACAGCCAAACATGCTCTAATATATTGCTGAAAGCATACTCAAGCTCTTTTATATTCATGAAAACATCAAACATTTGAACCCTTAACATACCGTAAAGCAGCTTCACGTGCAGCATCACGAACTTCTGGCTTTTCAGCTCTTTTCTTCTGTATGACTTCCAAGGTTGCACCAACAATTGATCTTGAGTAGGGCTTCTTGGTGGTTCGACGCCTCTTCTTCACAGTTTCAGCAGCAATGTCCTGTGGATCAGTCAAGTCACAAGAACTATCAGTGACAACAGGATAATTAAGGAAGCCAGTTCATCTCAGACACAAAAGAAAGTTAAATGAAAAGGAATTATCTACTAAATTTCACCTTCTTATGTTGTTTCCGGTACACAGCAGTCCAGGTAAGCTTTGCAGGCCTCAGGCGGTTGTGAAAATACCTCTTGCATTTTGAGTTGGCAAAAAGGAAGACCTTCATCGCCAAAAAAAAAATGAAAAACACTTGGGTGAAAAGTGAAAACTGAATATGCACCTTCACCAAATGATATAATGAAATAGGAAAAACATAAAATGTATAGAATTGTCCAAAAAAAAAGTGAAACTTGACGAGTGAAGAAACTAGGCAAAAGGTAATGATGTAACAGAAATTGAATAAATCAAGCACCAAAGTCTTAATCCACCTGGGAATCCGAGCGAATAAATCTGATACCCTTCCCTGGGTATATCTTGGCACCACTGAAGCGGCAAAGCTCTGTCCTGATTACCCCCACAATTAACAGGTGAGTCAAACGGAAGTAAATTAACTCTGAAATAATATAGTAAAATCTAAATGGAATAGAACCAAAACTAATCCGAACCAAAACTAATCCAAACCCCTTCACCCCCAACTACAATACCAGATTACAATACAAGGAATACTTGCAAAAATAGCATTGTCCAGTAATCATAAAAATATATAATTCCATGCTCTTTGACAGGCGGTAATTGAGAATGCTTCTACGAAAATGGAGTAGAAAGAATCATGAGGCCTTATAATAGCATATATATAGCTCGACCACTAAAATGAAGTGCAATATCACCTCTGGCATCGCATGAACTCTATGAAACACATCAAACAACAAAGAATAGTCTAAATAAGACGAATGCATTCTATTAGAACACCGTATGCTACTGTCTAATAACATCTTCTATTTTTCAAATGGAAAACAAACAAATTCCAGATTGGAGCATCTATTAGAACACCGTATGCTACTTTCTAGCCACAAAATTTCGTAAATCACCCAACAAAAATCTAAAATCATACTAAAATAACAAGCCCGTAAAATTCAAATATTTCCTACATCCAATAAATAATTTACAGTTCAACATTAACGTGCAATTTCTAGCCACATCAAAATAGTAAAACCGATCCATAAAGTGACACACGAAATATATACTAGATCTCTTCTAAGTAAAGAATTGGATTACGCATCGAAAGAAAGAGAGAGAAACTCACTTGAGAACCATTGTTACAGTAACCGAGCTCGCCGCGCTTCGTTTACTCCTGGAAATGCAGGAACCCTAATTCCTGGTGAGCGATATGTGTTGAACCTACACTGCAAAATTTTGATTTTGGACCTTCCATTCGTGGGCTCTTAGAGCCTATATATTGTTGGTGGGCTCCATTTACTAACACCTTTGTTGGCTCCAGCCCTGTTAAAGCCCAATCAAAATTAGGCTGCACGAATGATAATGATGGCAAAATGCTCCGTCTCATCTCCAAACCCACTCAAATAATTTTTCATTTTATAATTTTAAATTCAAATTATAGTTAAAATTAATATTAAATAAATGAGATCAACGGGACAAATGGAAATATTTTCCCTCTCCACAAATTCATTAACGGAAAAGTTGCACCATTTGTCATATTCTATTGTTGCATTAGCGAATTGACTTCTATAGGGGGCTCAATCTCTAAATGAATGTGCTGTAGAGATACTCTCGATATGTTTGGGACTCCGCACCTTATTTTATGGAATTATAATCGAGCAAGATGATGAGCAGAAATTGGACGCCCATGTGGCAACCTCCAACTAGTTACTTAAACTCCACTCGGATTGTGCTTCTTCCACTCTTCGTGAGCCTTCTGATTTGATCAACAACTGTGATCAAATCATTTGGTTATTTTGATGGTTTTGATTGGAGTAGTATGGTTGTGTGGTGCTTTGGTTTTTGGAAGGGTTTTCTGAGATTCTCTCTTTATAGCTCTCTCGTCCTCTTCTCCGTCTTTGAGTCTGGAGCTTCTTCCAGTGTATAGAATCAGTGAAAAACCTTGTCAAAGTATCTCACTATGGTGATTTTTAGGCGTGTATTATTGGCTAAGAGTTGTGGCTTTGTTGTGGGTACTTTTGTGCTATAGGTTGCTTCAATTTGTTTCATGTTTTGTAGATCCAATAGATCGATGATGAGTGTGGTTCACTCGTTATTTTAATGTTTCTTAAGTTTGTCATTTTGATTTTCTTTAAGAGTTTTTAGTACGTTTTAATGTGTATTTTAATGTTGTTTCAAGTGACTTGGTGTAAATGATGCAAAACTTGGAGAAAAGAGTTATATAAACATGAATTTAGGAGATGTTGATGTTGATTTGGTGAAACTCGATGATTGGAGGCTAACTTGAAACAAAGAAGTTAATAGTGACAAAAAAATAGTGAAATCCAAAGTTTGAGAACTCAATTGCAACTTTTCAATAGTTGATTCGAACTACAAAACGATAATTAAATATTGCTAGGAATCAACCAGATGCAAATAGAAGTAAAAAATGAGTGAAATATGATTAAAATATTTTCACTAATCAATTTTCAACCGCACTAATATGTTAGAGAATTTTAACTGAAGATTGGGACTCATTTTTTACATAGTAAACATTAGAATTGGAAAAGAGTTATTTCGGGTAGAGTTGTAATTCTTTGAGTTATCTTTACCAATGCATTTGAATCGCCTCAATTAAATATCGAGATAAAAAGTTATGATAAAAAGCTAAAAGATGCTCAGTGCTAATTTTTTACACAAAAATGGGTGTTGAGCCAGCGTCCAATCTCGAGCAAATAGAGAAATCGTGGCATCGAGCCTCCACTTTTGTGGCGCCAAGGCATCGCAAGGCAACATGACTTCTTTTAGGTGTTTTAATTCTTTTGGACTTCTGTTCAATGCCAATTTGACATCAACTCTTCCAAAACTTCAAAATAATATAAATGTAACCCTAGAGACCATTTTAAAGGCAAGAGGCAAGGAATCTATCAAGAGAAAAGAGACAATAACGAAAATAAGAATTCAAGCTCCTAACCAGTTTTAATTCCTTTATTCTCTACATGTTTTTTATTATGAAATTGATTATGTATCTTTCATCTATCATGAACTAAATTTCTAATTTAGGGTTTGATGTAACCAACTTCAGATTATATTTTAATTTTAGTTAGTTATTTCTTTGAAATTTTTCATTCTGTTTATTTTTGTTGTTTATTCTCCATACTTTCAATTAATTGGCTACCAATCGAATGATTTGATTCTTTAAATTTCGGCATTCGAAAAAGAAACATTTAGACACGAATTTAAAATAACACAATTTATATTTTATAAGTTTCGAGAGAAAGTATAAAATCTTTAAAGCATACTCCACATAAGAACCAAGAACTTATAATTTTTAGACATTAAATTCGGAATAGAGTCATTGAAATTGAATTCTAAGAATAGTTTTTAGTCGACACTCAAGAAGAGAGTAAAATTAGTTACGGTTCTTACTTATAAATTTTGAAAAATTAATTAGAGATAACTAGATATTTGAGAAACATAATTGATAGTTATGTGAAATCAGAACCCTAGACTTTCTCATATTCATTAAATCCTTCAAACTTGCATACAATTAGTTGAGTTAATTACAAAAATCACGTAGTTTTAAAGAAAACATTGATAACATAAATTTGATTTTCTAAATAAAATAGAAGCTAATCCATTATAGTACTAGTAATAATTTTATATTCAATCCTAGTGAGTTTGACATCCTAACTCCATTATTATATTACAAAACTTAACGATGTACACTTACAACATATTTACGTTATAGAAAACGCGTAACAATCGATGATCAAAACTGAGTTATGAGCTGGTTCTATTGTACATTGCACTCTCTGTGAGGTGGTTGTTGCACATATTGGATGGGTTGATTCCTAAGGCCCTTATTTTGGTCATTTGGCCTAATGGGTGAACATATATAGTGTTTCTTAGCTAGTTTCTTGGGTCGGTGTTGAGATTTTTTTTTTTAAAATCAAGTCTACAGTAACACCCAGGTTGTAAATTGAAGATCTCTATAGATTTATTTTAAAGAATTTGATAGGATATTAGTTTACCAAACGATTACTAATATTCTGATTGAGTGCTTCAGGTCGAATCCCTTTACTGGTTCACTCCTGTGGTAGACATACTGGTTTTATACATTCTTGGTAAGGATTGGCAGTAAGGAATTTAAAATTGTTTTTCAATAGTTCATGTGAGTATTGTGGTCCTCCTAACATTTATTGGGCTGGTGCTATTTGTGACATTTAGATTGTTACTTATTATTAGGCCTTAGCTGCTTAGGTGTCATTTATCTATTGGTAGCTTTGGCTTGACCCAGATTGTGTTAGTTTGATTTAATTGTGACCATTGATGGAGATCAACGGTTGGAATTAAATATTGGCTTAGTTATTTTCTTGGCTTGATTTTGAGTCTTTATATTCACATTGTTTTCCTTCTTCAAGAAGGTTCCACACACTCTCTCTCTCTGTCTCTTCGTTGGGTTTGTATTCTTCTTCTTTCTTGGATACTCTCTGATCATTGAGCCTGTTCTTGAGGGGGAATACATGTGCGTTGCTTAGACTTGAAATAGGGTTAAGTTATTGGTTTATTCTCGGAGGCTTAGGTCAAGAAATTAGAGGTGGACTTTGGCTGTTTTGGTAGATCTTTCGATCGATGATCCAAGCCAAGCTTCAAGAGGTTCCGGTCGGTTCTTGTGCTCTGTCTGGAAGGTGAATTTGCAAGGGATGGAGGCTGTTCCTGAGCCCAAACATTTCGGCCACTAAGGAAGAAGCACCGAAGAAAGGAAAGTAAAGTTCTGTCTCTTTTATATTTCAATTTTCAGTTTCTATGATATCTATATATTCTGAAAATGTTAATGTATGCTGGTTTTGAGCATGTTGAACTCTGTATTGATTCCTAACAGTTCACTTGTGAGATCTTTTCAAGATTAATAAACTCAAAAAAAAAATTATTGTTTAATGTGAAATTGTATATGTTGTTGCATGCTTTATATTGATGTGTTACTATTAGATTTCATAACTATTAATTGACAAATTATTAGCTACTGTTGAATATCACATATACTTGCAGCACACACAACTCACTGTAATATGTCATTCATCATTGTTTAATTCTGCAATTGTTTCTTGACTGCATTTGTAAACCGTAATTGTTTTAAAAAACTTTTTTTGCTCATTTTGAAATCTGAAAATAAGATTAACAAATGGCATCAAGTTCACACCTCTCTTTTACAGAATATGTTATCGATTCAATGGTTGAATTGTCACAATTTGATGGAAATGGGTATTACTCGACATAGAAGCAGAAAATGAGGGTCATATTGGTCCAACAAAGGGTTGATAAAGCTCTTGATGATCCTAATGTAAGTGTTATGCCCTGCGTCCAATCAACTTTGGACATAAAAACTTTAAATATATATATAATCGGTGTATATTTGAGGCAATATCTATTATTTAATTGAATTAATATTCTAATAAATTAAATAATAGAACTCGTAGATTCAAGTCTTGGTGATTTATTAATCACAAGGAGTTGTGATTATGAGATACAAATTACATATGACTGAATTTTAAATTATTCGTGGTCGAAATAATAACAAGATACGTATATCCTTATTACGGATAGATCATCACGTGTGGCATTCTTACTTGTAAAGTAAGTAATTGATCTCACAAACTAATGTGTGATGATACTTGAATGAACACGTTGATGTTTTGTTATAAAACAAAAACATTGGAGACCCGATGGGAGATTCCACGTGGATAACTATCTAAGTGTCAATAGTTAATCTCTAACGTTCGTTAGAGGAATTGGTCATTTGACTTAAGATCATTATAGTACCTTATATGAGGACATTCATACTTTAGTGATTTTGGATGTTGCTCTGCCAAGGGTCGCTAATACGACATCGTTCGGGTATTGCAAGAATCATATGAAGGTTGTGAATGATCAATAGAGGATTCGTTACTCTTAGATAGTAAGAGATTATGATCTACATTTTATTCAGTTAAGTTGATAATGAAATCCTTGGCCAAGGTGAACTCATAAGTCGAAAATGAGTTATCTACTTACATTGACTTAACAGTGGGATAAAAGATATGATTGATAATTGAGATTGACACATATCCATATTTCATAATTAATCGGATTATATTGATGAAATGATTATAGTTTCGGGATAAACGAACAGTTTGGTTTTATCACACTACATGACATTTTTCGACAAATGTATTGTCCTGACACAGTGCTAGATGTCAATGTGGACGACGAATGTGAATTAGTGATAAATTAAAATGGGTGTTTTAACTTATCAATTTTGATTAGATCAAAACAATAATTCATGTCGTTGGCATCGTGATTGAGAACCTAATGGGTCACACACAA
>CAIGRB010066175.1:0-20124 GCA_903798255.1 Fraxinus quadrangulata
AACTCCTTACATGCTTAAAGTTTTGAAGAAATTTGTCATGTTTGATTGCAAACCTGTTTCTGTGCCTCTTGGAAACCATTTTATTTTGTCAAAAGAATAATCATCTGCTAATAAGGAAGAAAAAGAATTTATGAATAATATTCCTTATTCAAATGTCATTGGCTTCGTTATGTACCTCATGGTCTGTACTAGACTTGATTTGGTTTTCACTATAAGTGTGTTAAGTAGGTCATGTCTAATCCTGGTCCCAAACACTGGAAAATGTTAAAGTGGTTGTTTAGGTACTTGAAGGGTAATTTTGATGTAGTGTTAGTTGATAAGTTTGCTAATGTGGGTACGAAACTTTAAAGTTTCACAGATACAAACTATAGTGGTGATAGAGATAGTGGAAAATCTACTTCATCTTATATGTTTACTTTGTGTGAGTGCTGTGTGAGTTGGAAGTCTCAACTTCAACATATAGTTGCTTTATCTACCACTAAATTTGAGTATGTTGCTACCATAGAAGCTATTAAAAATGCTTTGTGGTTTAGAGGTTTACTTAATGAACTAGGTATTTTAAGTAATAATGTGATAATAGACTCTAATAGTCAATCTACTATTCATCTGTGTAAGAATTCTATGTTTCATGAACGCACTAAACATATTGATGTTAGTCTGCATTTTATTAGAGATGTAGTGTCTCAAGATTTGACAAAATTTGAGAAAATGCATTCAGATTATAACTATGCACATATGGGCACTAAGGTGCTCCCCTGATAAAGTTTAGAAGTTGTCTCACACTTCTAAATATCGGTAAGATATGTGATGTTTCAATTTTATTTGAAATCACGTTGTGTGACTAATAAACTAGTTATTTCTTGTTTGTAGATGTATTTGGCATCAAGGTGGATGTTTGTTAGGTATTTAAATACCAAATAAACCTGGGGCGATGATAACTCGTCAGATCATATTAAAATCATATGGCTCGTTTGGAACCTATTATTGAGACTATTTAAAATAGTCGACCATAACATACAACTGGTAACACACAAAAGAAGTTTGACCGAGTATTTCATTCAGGGCCCATCTCACTTAGTTGACCTAAGTTGCTACTATGTATACTTGCTTCTTTTGTGATATGTGTAATATACATACACATGGTTTGTCCTTAAGTCCCCATTTTTGGTGAGACTTCAGTTGCTTATTTGTGACTCATTGCTGACTCCTTCGAGTGACCTTTCACCTCACCTCTGCCGGCATCTTAGTCGTTGCCTGGGCTGCTGACTTATCCTTATTTTATTTTTCCCAGCTTCACTGAGCTTCGGTTGCCTCCTTCGTGATTGCCTTCTGCGTGATTTGTGGACGGTTTCCTTCATGGTTTTAAGTGGGACTCTTGGTTCCTTCTTGTGGAGCTGCTTTGTGTATTATTGGGTTATTGAGCCCATCCAATCCATTTTGGTGCCAATCTTTGTGATATTGGAAATGGGGAGTGTTTATCTTTAATTCACAGTTTTTAATTCCATTGTTTGATTTGGAACTCACTTAGTATTTGTTTAATCAATTGAAGGTTGTATTTACTCTAAAGTTAGTATTTATTTTGATTAGTAGTATTTAATTTATTGGCAAACATTGAGATTTGATATTTTGTATATATTGATATAATGGTTTGTATAATGTTGATATTATGTTTTAATGTTGCTAGCTCTGTATAGGTTAAGTTTATTGATGTATATTTTGATGGATTCTATTTCAATTGTTGCATGTTAATTTTTTTTCAGTTTTCACGTACTTTTAAACTTGATATTATTTAAGTTGATATGTTTCAGCTAACAGGTATGAAAAAACAATTGAGACTGAGTTTTGGTTTTAAGTCATTGGGTTGATAGGTATTAGGTTATGTTCAATGTTTAATCATCGAATAAATGATTTTGTCACGAAATGCTATATTGGGAATTTGTTAGGTCTAAAGTGTATTGGCAAATTTTGTGTCCAAAAAGTCATTTATTCAAGTTGTATTAGGGTTAAGTTGTCAGGTGTTGGAAGTGCCTTTGAAAGAAATCAAAGTGAGCTCAGGATGATCAAGTGAAGGCAAAAAATGAACGAAGTTCGCCAAGTGAGCTGCTCGAGCGGTTTTAGTAGGACATGACTACCTAAGGGGCATTCAAGTAGTTGTGTCATCCAGGCAAAACCTAGTTTACGATTTTAAGCCTTTTTAAAATCATAAGCAACCCATAACCCTCTAATACTATATATACTGAACCAAATTCGTCCCTATAGTCTGTTAAGCCATTATTCATCTAAGATACATATTGTTGAAGATCAAATACTCATTCCATAATTCGCTTGCCTCATCCACAAATAGCTTTCAGAGTTTCGAAGATCTGAAGAGATTATAGGAATTCTAGTTCATGAAGAAGAAGTTCGCTCTTGGTGATTTAAGGAGAAAATAAGTCCAGAAGTTCTCGACTGGTGCTGGAGCACAAAATCCAGGAGTATTTCAGTGATTATTGGTTGGGGGTTAGAGTCTACGAAGGTTTAGTTGTGTTTGAACCAATTTCGTAAGTTAAATATTTTCTAGAGGAATATTTATTAGCACGTGTGCCCGGAGGTTTTTCTCTTGACGAGTTCTTCAAGGGTTTTTCCTTCTTAACCAAATCTAGGTGTTGATTACTTTTTTCCTTTATTATGTATGCTTGATTGATTGGTAGGGTTTAAACCGATTTCAATTCATTTAGATACAATAATTTGTGACTTTTATTGTTCGCTAATTTTTTAATTTTGCATATTACACCTATTCACACACCCTCTAGGTGTTAGTTAGGTCAAATCACATTTATTACATATGTTATCAGAGGTCTTGGATTCGAATAATGGGAAATACGATAGAAAACTGTGGGGGGGAGGGGGGCCGGGGGGGTAATTGGATAGATGTCCTTCCAAAGAGGACAATACGAATGATATAACGACTTAAACACGAGTATTAAACTTAAGTCTCTCATTTGGTAAAGGTCTTGGGTTTGAATCATGGGAGACACAGCAGAAAGTTGTGAAGGGGTAAAAAGGCAGATTTTCTCTCAAAACGAACATTATGTATGATATAACAACTTGGAAAGAGGCTCGGGTTGTTACATTTACCCAATTGGTATGAAATTCAATTTAAGTCTCTCATAAGGTAGATATCTTGGGTTCTAATCATCGGGGACGCGATGAAAATTCGTGAAGAGTAAAAGGGCAGATGCCCTTTTAATGGCCGACGTGTCATCCTCATAGGTGTGAGGCTTGCAGTCCTAGATTTAGATAGAATTTAATGATATCAAAAAGTGGCCACCTTATTACCTAAGTCTGATGTCTGAAAAGTAGATTGATAAGTTAAACTAATAGGCGTTTGTTGCATAAAAGTTAAATCAATCATTTGTACAGAAGATATCATACGAAAAACCTCTTGTATGAGATAGAAGATATTGAAGATGCGTTGAGGAATCAAAAGCTTTATTGTTTCAAGAAGGACTACAACAGATCGTGGCATCTCACCTTGACCATGGGGGTTTGACATCTACACGCTATCTTGATTGAGGTGATGAGAACCCACATAGCGAAGAATTACAAAACCCATGATTAGATTGAAATTGAACCTAAGAAAGCCAAAGTAATTAAAGTTTTGGATTTGATTCGAAAATAACGAATCAAAATAACAAACATTATGCAAGCGGTATGTTGACTCTTTTGATTGATTGTTTGAGAATCTCACCCGGTTGATTTGAACGCCAGAAGAAGAATCTTGATAAATTCGTGATTTGTCCAACGAAGAATAAGAATTCGAAAGCAAATTTGTCTCTCAATAAATCTCAATTATAATGTTGTGTAAAGATTACAATGAAAATAAAATCTTATTTATACTATCCTAGAAAATTGGTCAAAAACGTGCATAATCCCCTTAAAGATTACAAGAATATCAATTGGAATAAAATTTTAACATAACTAGGAAATTTCCAAAAATTGAAAATTACGCTGCTGGATTTAACTATGTGGTTGCATAGTTGTTCTGCATCCGATCGCTTAGTTCACTGAAAATGGCCCCTGTTGGTTTCAGTTTATAGGCATGCAACCACATGCCTATCTCAACTACGCAGTCGCATAGTTGAGCTCCGTAGCTCTTTCTTCCGTCTCTTGCAACACGATGCTCTAATTGGTTTCGGCCATCGACCCCTTCATGAAAGTTGTTTCTTGGCTTGTTAATTTCAACATTTCGTCCATCGTAGCTTAAGTAAGCGAACCCATTGCCTCTTTTTACCGCTTTGCTCTCGACCGTGTTATCGGACCTTCTTCGATAATCAACGGATCATTTCTAGGGCTTGACTTTGACATGCTTGACTCCAGGCTCACATCATCCCCTCCCTCTTCAAAAGGATTCATCCTCGAATCTGTACCTACATCAAAGAAAAAGAGAGAGAGAGAGAGGAGATCGGATCAGATACATTAAAAGTAGATGAAACATTATACTCACCAGAAATATTCAGGTTGTATGCATTATTATTGATTTTCTCGAGAACTTGAAACGGTCCATCTCCCTGTGGTTGCAACTTTGCTTTACTTTGCTCTGAAAAGCACTCATTTCTCAAATGTACCGAAACCCAATCATCGAGTTCAAATGAAATGCTCTTCCGGCCCTTGTTAACTCGTGACGCATAATGCTTATTTTTGTTTTCAATTTGTAATCTCACCTTCTCATGGAGTAACTTCACCATCTCGGTCTTCTTTTTCCCATCTAAACTACCACCTTCATTTACAGGTAAATGAATTAAATCCAATGGTGTTAGTGGATTAAAACATTAAACAATTTCAAACGGTAAACATGAAGTAGTAGAATGTATAGCCCTATTGTATGCAAACTCAACGAAAGGTAAACATTCTTCCGAACTTTTCAATTTTTTATTAACCACAGTGCACAACAATTGAATCATAGTCCTATTGACTACTTCGGTGAATTTATGGGTGACATGTAGTAGAAAACAACAATTTTGTGTCTTACTTACCCCCACAAAACCTGCCAAAAGTGACTAAGAAATTTAGCATCTCTATCGGCACTGTACTCTTAGGGACCCATGTAAATGCACTATTTCCTTAAAGTACAATAAGCTATGATAGTGGTATCGTTGATTTTATGACATGGAATGAAATGCACCATCTTAGAAAACATATCGATTACTACAAATATTGAATCCCAACCCCTTTTAGTCCTAGATAAACCTAAAACAAAATTCATGTAGATATCAACACAAGATTCACCAAGAATGGGTAAAGAAGTTTACAATACGTGGGGTAGAACCTTACACTTAGCTTGTTTACAAGTTATGTATCGATCACAAGGTCGTTCTACATCAATCTTCATTTTAAGCAAATAAAAATGTTCTCCTAACATCTCTAAAGTCTTTGTCACCCCAAAGTGACCCATTAGTCTGCCATTGTGTGCTTCTCTAACCAACAATTCAAGTATGAAACAATTAGGAACACATAGTTTATTTTCCTGAAACAAATAACTCTCGTTCTTAAAGAATTTGTCTACCGCACCCTTATCACATGATTCAAATATGCTGGAAAAATCTAAATCATTCACATACATATCCTTAATGTACTCAAAATCAAGTAACTTCGCACTTAAAGAAGTAAGAAGCACATACCTTCGGAAAAACGCATCTGCCACCACATTTTCCTTCCCTTGTTTGTACCGAATGACATAGACAAATGTCTCAATAAATTCCGTCCATCTAATATGCCTTTGTTCAGCTTACCATGACCCCACAAATGATTCAATGACTCATGATCAGTGTGAATCACGAACTCTTTCAGCCATAGGTAATGTTGTCATTTCTCCAAAACTTGAACAAGTGAATAAAGCTCATTGTCATATGTAGGATACTTGAGCGCTACTCCACTTAACTTTTCACTGAAATAAGTTATCGGCCTCCTATCCTGCATCAAAACTGCTCTAATGCCTATACTTGATGCGTCACTATCAATCTCGAAAATTTCTCAAAATTCGGTAGTGCTAAAATCAGTGCTTCATACAACCTATCCTTAATAGTATTGAATGCATGCTCTTGTTCATCGTCCCATTAAATAACCTACGCTCTTTATAACAATTTTAGTGAGTGATGTGGCAAAAGTGCTAAAATCCTTTACAAATCACCTTAAAAAACTAGCCAAACCATGAAAATTTCTTACCTCGGTTACTATAAGTACATTTTTACACACTTATTTTTCTGTTAAAACATGAAAAATTATTGGTTAATATGTTGGAATATGGCTTAATTCTATGCAATTTATGTTTTGCAGGACAACATGATGAATATAGCGAAATTCAGAAGAGATAAGGAAAAGGGACCAAAATGAAAGAAAATAAAAGTTTAGGGACTAAATTGAAAATATCCAAAAGGTGATTTGGAAGGCCAAATGTGGATTGAAAGAGTTGGAAACTAATTGGTTGAAGTTGGCTTTGGATGATAAATTGGAGACAAGAATGCAAAAATAGCGAAAAATGGCAAAATCCAAAGTTTGAGGACCAAATTGAAAATACTAAATAGTTGATTTGGACCAAAGGAAGATACTTTGAAGATTGTTAGGAGACAATTGGATGTAATTGGAACTCAAAAAGGAATGAAATATGATCAAAATATTATCAAAATTAATTTCCAATTCGCACAAGATATATTCCATATTTTTAGCCGAAATTTGAGACCCACTTTTGGCATAGGAAACGTTTGTATCCCTTTAAGTCAACTTTTCAATGCATCTTGAATTGCCTCAATTGGATATCGGGAGAGAAAGTTATGAATAAAATACTGAAAGCTATGTAGAGATAAAAAATCCGCGTGCGAAGACAACTTTCCTTATTCAATTGGGACACTTTTGGAAATCAATTTGGACGTGATTTTCATCCAATTTTTGACTCTTACAAATACTTAATAGCAGAACACATATTAGGAACCACTCCATATACTTTTCTCTCATCTTTTGACTCAAAAACTCTATGAAGAACTAAACAATTTAGTGAAGGGAGGAAATCATTGGATTTGGTGATTTTACATCTTTTATTTATGTAATTTGTTATTTTTCTTGTTAAACAATTCTAAGTTTAGATTTTCTCTTCATAAATTTATTTTGAAAGTGGTTTAACTCTTATTAAATTTTTCAAAGACATCAGTCATGCTTTTTTCTATTGAACGATCGAAATACTTGTTAAATTTCAATTTCATTTATTTTACTGGTGTGATTATTTACTGTCTTATGCTTGATATATATGGTCGATTTATAATCTGATTTCAATAAAAAATTATGGGAAATTGTTAGAGAAAATCTAGATTTTAGGGTTACATTTGAAATAAATTGATTTTTAACAATAAATCTTCCGATTAGAGTGTTGGGAAAAAAAAGAGCTCAAACAAGCTCTTAATTTTATTACTTCCAAAAAAATATTTATTATTTTTTCTATATTTTCTTTTCATTAGCTTCCCTCCTTATTATTATATTATTTTATTCATTGAAATTGAAATAATTTGAATATATTTAATTATAGAGTTGGGTTTTGCTATCCAAATTTCAAGAGTCAAAGCAAATCTTTAAATTAAAATATTAATTTAAAGAGTATTTTAGAGCACTTTAAGAGGCTTCCTATTTTTAAAGAGCATATTTTACAATTTAAAGAACATCCAAAAGTTTAGAGAGTAAAATTTTTGAAGTACTTTAACAAACTTTTTATATTTAACACTTAATTTTACTAATCCCAAAAAATATTTATTATTTTTCCTATTTTAATTTTCACTAACTTTTCTCTAAATTATTATATTATTTTATTTCATTGAAAAATTGAAATACTTTAAATACATTTAAATCTAGAGAGTGGGTTTGGCTCTCTCACTATTTAAATTAAAATGTTAATTTAAAAAGCATCTTGGAACATAATTTTAAGGTTTGATTATTTAAAATTGAGAGCATTCTATGTTTAAAGAATATCTTCTATTTAATTATTATATGCTTGGTCCTCAAATTATGGTAAGTTGATCGTCACAAAATTTTCCTTGTGCACAAAAATTGCAGCTACTGCAGTTTTCACCTATTAATAATTAAGTCATTAAAGAAATTATAGCTTTTGCCACTTAAACCAATTTACCTATAATTTTCACCTTGACTCAAAATTTTCAAATCCTTTACCAAACAAGAATTCTTTTATTTCACAAATTTGGATCAAATTCAACAACATACCCATAGTCTTAATAGTTGGTTATTATATCTCAATAATTCAATCAAGAGTATGATCACTTTATAGTTCGACACTTTGACTCCCAATAGCACTATTATTCTATTGCTCTTGATTTAGATGTAGATCCAATCCGCGATTTTTTTAATCATTATTTAGGTCAATAACACTTTTTTTTTTTTTTTTTTGAAAATACTAAAAGAAAAATGCACATAATCCTTAAGACCAGATGCAAAAAAATATGGCCATCGAGTTAAAAGATGATCAGAATCTCTTACAAAGCACCCTACATTTTTATTTTAGAAGGATAACAAAAATTCATGAAATAGTGTTACAAGTAAAATAGCAAATAATAATAAAAGAAAATGCCCTGAGCTCCTAGTAGTACTATTTCTTACAATTTAATAAAGGTTGGACACCGTCATTGGGCCTCTCCAACCCCAGAACCCNAATTTCATTACTTGATCCATTGATATATAAATTTTATTTCCAAAAAAAAAAATTATTTTCAAACAATTCACGAAAACCCTAATGGATTGAACCCTTGAGTATTTTTCCATCTCCATATGGAATCGACACTCCAAAACTGTGATACAATTACCATGTTATTTTTTGGGCGCAATCAAATTTTGGCATCGATGCCGAGGAGACGGTACCAAACACTAAGGGGTCAAATGAAAAGGGTGACATTGTTCCTTTATTGTTGTTTTTAGTTAATTTAATTTTCTTATTTGTTATTTTTATTTTATTCTCATATAGTTCTATTTTTTCTCGTGTTTTATGAGTAGGGATAAAAACGAGCAAGGAAGCCCTACAAAAGGACCTTTTCCGATGTTTGGATCTCTTTCTAAGGGATCTTTGATATTGCATCTATTGCCACGAACACCGCACTACACAACACCATGACTGATAGTGAACATGGGGATATGCCTTTTAGGACTTTACAAGATTATATTCACTCCACACGCACATCCATGCAATCATGCATAATGTTTCCACCTAATATGCCATGTATGAATCTTAAACTAGGAATGATTAAGCTTCTTCCCAATTTTCACGGACTCGCGAACACTGCACTACACAACACCATGACTGATAGTGAACATAAGGATATGCCTTTTAGGACTTTACAGGATTATCTTCACCCCACACGCACATCCACGCCATCATGCATAATGTTTCCACCTAATATGCCATGTATGAATCTTAAACCGGGAATGATTCAGCTTCTTCCCAATTTTCATGGACTCGAAAATGAAAATCCATACACACTCACATTAGGAAATTTGAGGAGGTGGTAGCAACCTTCCACAATCAACATGGTATAACGGATGCAGTCATGCTTAAATTTTTCCCATTTTCACTTAAAGAAAGAGTAAAAAGCTAGATGTATTCCTTGAGACCACGTTTGATTGGGACTTGGGCCGAAATGACTCAAGCGTTCTTAAATAAATACTTTCCCCATCATAACACTAGTGCCCTTAAGAAGCAAATCTCATCATTCACTCAAAAGGATAGTGAGACCTTATACCAAGCTTGGGAAATATGTAAAGAACTACAAGCCCTTTGCCCCCATCACAGTTATGAAAGTTGGCATATCGTGAGCTATTTTTATGAGGGATTAAGACATAGAAAGCATCAATTCATAGAGATAATGTCTAACGATGAATTTCTACAAAAAGATCCAGATAAAGCTATAGAATACCTAGATGACCTAGCGTAAAAAAGCTCATACTTGGACTAGACCTAGTGCCACTAAGAGTACCAATAGGTCATAAACCACAGGGAATTCCACTAGCACATGTATATATCATCTTATGGAGGAGGACAGCCTTAGAACCAAAGAAGAAGCCCCTACTAGAGAACTAGAAACCCTACGTGCTAAGGACTCAAAATCTGCACAGAATGTATCCCGTGTTGAGTCTCTAGGACCCTGCTTTGTGTGTGGTGGAAGTGATCATCTAGAACAAGAGTGTAACATTTGCTAACATAAGAGAGGTTTATGAGGAACACTGTAACCCCTTAGGCACATACAAAAAGCCTTATACCTCTTTTTCGAAAACCTACAATCCTGGGTGACGGAATCACCCCAATTTCAGTTAGAAATCTAAAAACCAGTAACCTGTCCAACCATTTATAACTTCTCATACACACTCATATCAGCCCACAACTTCTAGGAAGGAACTCTTTAGAAGACACCTTGCATGCTTTTATAGGGGCACATGTAAAATAAATCAAAATTTTGAGACTATGATCACTCAGGTCATTGAGGAAAACAAAGAGGTAAAGAATCATATGTCTAAGTTGACTAATGCCATAGCTGTAGGGGAGCATGGGAAATTTCCCACTTAGCCTCAACCAAATCCTAAGGGGCAACAAATGGCACAAACCTCAGGACCGGATGAAAATAATATTAAAGAAGTAAATGCCATAACCACTAGATTAGGAAAAATCATAGAACTAATCCCCAAGCCTAGGGAACTTGAAAAGGAGTCTAGTGAAGAAGCGGTGGAAAACCCGGTTAGAGTACATTTCCCTCAAGCTCTTAAGCCTACACCGAAGTCTGCCAATCAACATAGTAAAATCTTAGAATACCTCAGGCAAGTGAAAATCAATCAACCTCTCCTGTATGTGATTTCTTAGGTTCCTGCATATGCTAAAGTCTTTAAAGACTTGTACACTGTGAAGAAAAAACATGTCTTGAGAAACCTACTTTTTTTACTGAGCAAGTGAGTACGGTGATTGAGCAAAGGATCCCATCGAAGTATAAGGACCCTGGTTGTCCTACTGTGTCTTTTGTCATTGGGAACCATGAGTTTGTACAAGCTCTTCTTGATTTATGTATGAGTGTGAATCTCATGCCTTATGCAATTTACTTTTTGTTAGGTTTAGATGAGATAAAATCGACTTCTATGGTCTTACAAGTTAGTTGATAGGTCCATCATTAGGCCTAGGGGGTAATCGAGGACGTATTAGTCCAAAGTGACAAATTTTACTATCCCATTGACTTCTTGGTTTTGGATGTGAAGGTTGATGTAAATGTTAATCCCAAAATCCCTATCATTCTTGGTAGACTTTTTCTTCCTACAACTAACGCTCTTATAAACTACAGGAATGGTTTAATGAAACTTTTTTTTGGGAACATGACTTTAAAAGTCAATATTTTCCACAGAGCAAGACAGGCACATGAGGATGATGAGTGTCATCAAACAATCATGATCAATGCACTCACTCAGGAGCAAACACCGATTTCGACCCTCTGAATTCTTTTCTTTTAAATTCTGAAATCTCAGCTAGTTTTGATGATGAGGAGTATAGTCCATTTTTGCTATGTTTGCAAAATTTTAGGATTTTGGAGCATCACAATGGCAACCCAAGTTTGAAGAGTTTCCAGAAAGGACTGGAGGACAGAAGCCATCAAGCATTGAGAGTCCCAAACAGAGTTGAAACCACTACATGTAAGACTAAAACAGGAATTTCTGAGACTATGTGATACATTTCCTGTAATTATTTCTTCAAACTTGAATGCATGGCAATATAAGTAACTTTTGAACATTTTGAATGAGCATCAATCTGCGTTAGGCTGGACCACAACTGACATAAAAGTATTAGTCATTTGATTTGCTCACATAGGATTCATCTAGAAGAAGGAACTAATCCTAGGAGAGATCCACAACGTAGGCTAAACCCTACAATGAAAGAGGTAGTGAAAAACAACATGCTTAAATTGTTAGATGTAGGTATCATTTACCCTATCCCAGATAGTAAATAGGTAAGTCCTACATAGGTAGTCTCCAAAAAATTAGGAGTAACGGTAGTGAAAAATGAACTAGGTAAAATAGTCCCCACAAAAATAGTGATTGGTTGGTGCATGTGCATAGATTATAGGAAATTAAATGCTACCACCCATAAGGATCAATTTTCCCTGCCTTTCCTAGATCAAATTTTGGATCGTGTGACTGGCCATCCTTTTTACTATTTTCATGATGGCTACTCTGGTTTCTATCAAATTGAAATTGCATTAGAGGATCAGGAAAAGACCACATTTACTAGCCCCTTTGGCACTTATGCATTCTGTAGGATGCCATTTGAACTTTGTAATGCTCCTGCCACATTCCAAATATGCATGACTAGTATATTTAGTGACATGATAGAGAATTGTATGGAAGTGTTCATGGATGACATGAATGTGTTTGGAACTTTTTTTGATGGATGTTTGTTAAATTTGAAGAGAGTTTTGACACGATGTATGGAAAAAGGATTAGTTTTAAATTGGGAAAAGTGCATTTCAACCAACCTTCGGGGATTTTCTTAGGGCATGTGATTTCCTCTAGAGGAATAGAGGTTGACAGGTCTAAAATTAAACTAATATCTAAATTGCCCATACCTATGAAAGTAAAAGATGTTAGATCAGTTTTAGGCTATGCAAATTTCTATAAAAGGTTATACAACACTTTTCATCTATCTCTAGACTATTGTGTAACCTTCTAAATAAAGATACTGCTTTTGAGTGGACTCCCAAATGTCAAGATGCATTTAAAACACTGATTGACAAACTCACTTCAACACCTATCATACAACTACCTGACTGGACACAATCGTTTGAAATTATGTGTGAAGCTAGTGATAACGCGGTAGGTGTAGTTCTAGGGCAACGCAGAGAAGATAAGCCTTTTGTGATTTAATTTGCTAGTAGAACTCTTAATAGTGCTCAAATGAACTATTCCACTACAGACAAAGTGTTACTAGCTGTAGTTTTTGCGCTTCATAAGTTTAGATATTATTTGATTGGTTTCCCCATTACAATCTTCACAGATCATACAGTCCTTAAGTACCTTCTTACAAAGAAGGATGCTAAGGCTTGATTAATATGGTGGATCTTANGACATCACCATTAAAGACAATAAGGGAGTGGAGAATGTGGTAGCTGACCATCTATCAAGGCTTACTTTCAAGGATAACGCAATCACATTGCTAATCAGAGATGAATTTCCATATGAGAATTCATTGTGTTTCTTCTCTATCGTGGTTTGCTTACATTGTGAACTATTTGACTGTAGGTGAGATTCTTAGAGAATGGAGCGCACAAGACATGAAGAAGTTCTTGGTTGAGGTACGTAATTTTTATAGGGATGATCCATGTCTATTTAAGTACTGCCCTGACCAAATTTTAAGATGTTGTGTCCCTGATGAGGAGATACCCAGTGTGCTAAATTTTTGTCATACCCAAGCATTCGGAGGCCACTTTTCTATAAAAAAGACAACTGCAAAAATTTTACTATGTGGTTTCTACTGGCCTATTTTATTTAGGGACACTAATAATTACTCTAGATCTTGTGAAAGATGCCAAAAATTAGGTCCTTTGTCCCGTCGTAACATGATGCTCCTAAATCCCATTTTGGTAATTGAAATATTTGACTGTTAGGGAATTGATTTCATGGGACCATTTCCACCTTCTTTTGGTTACTTATACATTATTGTGGTTGTTGATTATGTGTCTAAATGGGTAGAAGCATCAACTTGTAGGACTAATGACAATAAAATGGCTGTTAAATTTAGGAAAGAAAATATTTTGTCTCGATTTGGCACACCATGTGTTATTATTAGTGATAGAGGCACACACTTATGTAGCCATTCATTCGTAGCACTAATGAAAAAGTATGGAGTCATTCATAAAATTTCTACTACTTATCACCCACAAACTAGTGGACAAGTAGAACTGCCTAATAGGGAATAAATTCCTCTACTAGATAAAATGAAAAAGAGAGAAAGTAAACAAATCTTGAAGAAAATGGTGAACCCTAATCGTAAAGATTGGTCTTAAAGACTGATCGATGCACTTTGGGCTTACGGCACGACTTTTAAGACTTCCATAGGCATGTCACCATATCGTCTCATTTTTGGAAAGCCTTGCCATTTACCTATGGAGCTTGAACACCAAGCCCATTGGGCAATTAAACATTTTAATTTTGATTTAGAGGAGGGTTGTACGCTTAGAAAAGTTCAACTGAATGAGTTAGAGGAATTGAGGAATGACACTTATGAAAGTTCTAGAATCTACAAAGTAAAAATGAAAGCTTTTCATGATAAGAACATTTTGAGAAATTTTTTTGAACAAAATCAAAAAGTGCACTTATACGATTTTAGAATCCACAAGCACCCAGGTAAACTCCGTTCTAGGTGGACTGGCCCCTTTGTTGTACAACATGTTTCTGAAAATGGAGAGGTCATAATTGAAGATCCTAGCGATGGTCGGGTGTTCAAAGTGAATGGATAGCGTTTGAAAATAGCATATGGGCAACAGGTGCCTGCGGTGGAAGAAATTCTCCTTGCAGACCCTATTTACCACATTTGACTTCCTCCATGTATGTTCTTCACTTTAATTTTCATTATATTAGTTTTCGAATTTTTCTTTTGGTTTGTTTTACATTTATGTCATCATGGAATTTAAAATTTAAAAAAAAAAATTAAAAAATTTTGTAGGTAGTCTATGTGGCCAGTTTCCATCTTCCACCTTCATATTGATCAAGGAGTACTTTGAACCCTATTTTCTTTACCTTATTGTACATTTGTCCTGTTTTGTACGTGCTTTTTAGTTTTTCTATTTGTGGTTATCTAAATATTGAGGACAATGTTCCAAATAAGTTTGGGGGTGGGCATTCATACGTTCCTCATTTTGTCTATAATTTGTTTGTTTTTTTGTTTTTTTTTGTGACTGTGTGTGTTTAAAAAAAAGATTTTGCAGTTTTTGTTTATTTATTTTCAGTTTTTTATTTGTTTTCTAACATTAGATTACAACTTTAGTTTTGTGTGCTTGTGTGGGTATGATAACTGTGTCGGCTATGATGTGATTATTGGAATATGTATATCTAGTATTAGTTTTCAATTTTAGTTTTGTGTGGTTGTGTGGGTTTGATTATTATACCGAGTATGATGTGTTTATTGGAATATGTATCGGCTGTGAATAGTGAAAATAGTGCAGTATTAGATTAGTCAAAACATGTTTGTGTGAAACCTGAAATTCTCTATGCACGTTACTCATATGTTAAGTTAATGATGTGATTCAGTGTTTAGAAAATAGTTGAACAAAGCAAGTTAATCCAAACAACCTCTATAATCCAAATATAGAGTAGTTTGGAGATGTTTGAGCTGTTACGAAGGAACATTGAGATGTGTAGGGATTCAGTGGATATAAATCTTGTGTGGATTGTCTAAACCAATGAGATGAAGACGAAGTGAAAGTTTTAAGTCAGGGGTTAGTTTTAGAAACTAAATGTCTAAAAGAAAAGGAGCATTGCACTAATCTTTGACTGGACAAAAAAAATCTTTTCGAGCCTGTAAAACTCGGGTGATTAATCCTGTAAGGGTGGTTTAAAATTGGTGCCCTATGGTCATCTAACTTGGGAGTCATCGGTCCAAAACTCATTACATGGGTTATATAGATAGCAAATGAAAAGAAGTTTGAAAAAAAAGGGAAAAATAATTGGAGAAAACATGAAAAATGGAAAGGTAAAAAAATACACAAGTACATTGATTGAGCTCCAGATATTCGATTGATAAAAATACACATTTGATGAGAACCAAGTAACTCAGTTTAGTCTTACGGGCTGAAGCAATAATAAATATAGGAGAATCTCGACTTGTTGAAATGTGAGCTTGTAATAGTGAGATCTATCCAAACTAAGAGAGTGTAAGGAATATAATTGAATAGTTTGGGGTGTATATCTCTCGAGCGAAGTAAGGATATATTTGACTGCTATGGGTCAGGTTTTTAGACAATCACAAGCTAAATATCTTGACATAAGTTTTCATACACACACGTCGAGGCAAGAATGTAACGGCTGGAGATTGATTTAATTTTTGTACTGTTGTAAGTGTTCATTTGTTTGATTACTAAATTCAAATTCTGAGACACAGTAGGTTGCCGAATCATGTTTTGTGTAGAGTTAAGCTACATTTTTGTTTGAGAACAAGCAGTAGTTTAAATCTGGGGGAGTTTGATAAGTGCATTTTTACACACTTATTTTACTGTCAAAACATGAAAAATTATTGGTTAATATATTGGAATATGACTTAATTCTATGCAGTTTATGTTTTGCAGAATAATATGATGAATGTAACGGAATTGGGAAGAAATAAGGAAAAAAGAAGGGACCAAAATAAAAGAAAATGAAAGTTTAGGGACTAAAATACAAATATTCAAAAGTTGGTTCACAAGCTAAATGGGGATTTGAAAGTGTTGGAAGCCAATTGGTTGAAGACAATAGGTTTTAGATGAAGAATTGGAGAAAATAATGCAAAAATAGCGAAATATGGCAAAATTCAAAGTTTGAGGACCATATTGCAAATACTCAATAGTTGATTCGGACCACAAAAAGATACTTTGAAGATTGTTAGGAGATAATTGGATGTAATTGGAACTCAAAAAAGAATGGAATATGATCAAAATATTATCAAAATGAATTTCCAATTCGCACAAGCTATATTCTAGATTTATAGCCGAAGTTTGAGACCCACTTTTGGCATAGGAAACATTCAAATTAGAAAAATTATATTTCTGAAAGGTTTGTATGTCTTTGAGTCAGCTTTTCAAAGAAGCTTGAATTGCCTAATCGGATATCAGGAGAGAAAGTTATGACCAAAATACTGACTGCTGTGCAGAGACAAAATCTGTGCGCGAATGCAACTTTCCTTGTTCAATTGGAACTCTTTTGGAAACCAATTTGGACATGATTTTCATCCAATGTTCGACTCCTACAAATACTAAACAATAGAATACATATTGAGAATGCCTCCATCCACTTTTCTCTAATCTTTTGGCTCAAAAACTCCATGAAGAACTAAACAATTTGGTGAAGTAAGGGAGGCAATTATTGGATTTAGCCCCTGTTTGAAACCCATTTCTTTTTCTCATTCTATTTCTCATTCTACATTTCAACCACACATTCTATCAATAAAATAATATTACACATAAACTCAAAAATTCTACTTACTTTTTACCCACACAATCTTCCATCAATCACTATTCTAAAACAAAATTTTTACCCAAAATGGGTGTCAAACAGGGGCTTAGTGATTTCACGTCTTTTATTTATATAATTTGTTATTTTTCTTGTTAAACAATTTTAGGTTTAGATTTTGTCTTCATAAATTTATTTTGAAATTGATTTAACGCTTATTAGATTTTTCATAGACATTAGTCATTTTTTTCCATCGAACGATCGAAATACTTGTTGAATTTCAATTTCATTTATTTTATTGGTGTAATTAAATACCTTATCCTTGATGTATATGGTCGATTATAATCTGATTTCAATAAATAATTATGTGAAATTGTTAGAGAAATCTAGATTCTAGGGTTACATTTGAATTAAATTAGTTTTTAACGGTAAATCTTCTGATTAAAGTGCTGGGATGAAAGTCTCTAATTGAGTTATAAAATATGAATAATTGACGTTGAATGATCCGATCCAATTGAGTGCATTTCGACGCTTCACTGTTTTAATTAATTGATTTTAATTTAATTACTTGATCCATTGATATTTAAATTTTATTTCGAAAATAAATCATTTTCAAACAATTCACGAAAACCTAATGGATTGAACCCTTGAGTATTTTTCCATCTCCCTGTGGAATCGACACCCCAAAGCTGTGCTACAATTAACACGTTATTCTTTGGGCATAGTCAGTTATACTTTTAGGTATTGGTCATTCTTTAATAACTTTTATTTTATTTTCATCTACCTCAATCCTTAGCACTAACCACATATGCAAGAAACTCAACATTTTTCGTGCAAAATATGTACTCTTTAAAGTTAGCAAAAAATTGTTCTTTTCTTAAAACTACTAGCACACAACGCAAATATGCAATATGTTCATTGAGGTCCTTTTGGTAGATTAAAATGTCATCAAAGTAAACCACAACAAACTTGCCTATAAATGCATGCAAAACACATTTCGTTAAACACAAAGTGCTCGGTGCATTAGTGAGCTCAAATGGCATGACCAACCATTCATACGAGCCATATTTAGTTTTAAATGTGGTTTTCCATTCATTACCTTCTCTCATTTGAATTTGATGGTAACCACTCTTAAGATCAATTTCTCTAAATATGTATACACCAAATAATTCGTCCAACATATCATCTAACCTAGGAATATGATGACGATACTTTACCGTTATATTATTGATGGTCCTGCAATCCACGCACATTCTCCAAGTTCCATCCTTCTTTGGCACAAGTAGGACTTGCACGGCACATGGACTCATGCTCTCCCTCACATACCCCTTGCCATCAACTCCTCCACTTGCCTTTGAAGTTCTTTTGTCTCCTAGGGATTACTTCGGTAAGCTGATCGGTTTGGAATGACTGCATCGGGTACGAAGTCAATTTGGTGTTCAATGTCTCGAATGGATGGCAACTCACTAGGGATGGAAAAATGGCTCGTCGGTTCGTGGCTCGATGGAATCGAGTCGAGGCTCAGGCCGAGCTCCATTTTGGGGCGTCGGCTCGAGCACAGGCCGGCCCGTACAAGCTGAGCTGGTTAATAATAATAAAATCGAAAACAACAGAGAGAGGGCAAAATTTTTAAAATAAAATATAATTGACTTGCACGTTGCAGGCAGCTGCTGCCTGCAAGACAAGCTGCGTGCAGGCAGTTGTCACAGTCTGACAACTACTAGCACGCAGTTGTCTCTAGTCAAAGTACAATTAACGTTCGTAAAAATTTTCAAAATTTGAATTTGAAATTCAAATATTGTTAAAACGGATATATTTTTGGCTATAAATACGCGAAAAAAATTTACAACTTCATATTAATTTACTTCAATTTCTTTACCCAATATTCAGTATTCTAGTCTCCAATTTCTTTACTCTAATATTCAATTTAGATATTTAGTTGAGTTCTAGTTTCAATTTGAATCTCTAATTTCTTTTCTCAGTCTTATTCAATTTCTTTTACTCTAATATTCAATATTCTTTACTATAATAGCTACAAATGGATTTTACTAGTAATGAGATTAATAAGTTTAAGGGTAGTTTGAGTACTCCATCCTGCTACGATGTACCTCAAAATGTTCCTATTGGTTTGAAAGATATTGAAGAGGAGGAAGTACTTGAAGTTAAAAGGTCGAAAAAAGAACTTTTGCAGATTGTTGGTAACATATGATACGTAAAAAAGTTGGAGTTCAAAATGGAGTTGATATTTGGAAAGTAAGTTGCAATTATTGTGGTAAAAAACTTAGTTGGAAGCCCGGGTTCAACCATAACGCGTTTAAATAGGCACATATTAAGAAGTTGCAAAGCAAAACCAGTTCATCTTGACCTGAAACACACCAAACTAGTGTTTACTGGTTCTGGTTCTACTCTTTCCACTTTTGTTTATTCATAGGAAAGATTTCATGAAGAAATGGCTGCAGCAGAGATAGCACTTACGATGATCAAGTCAGCACACTTTACTCGTCTTGTGCAGAATTATCTCCAACCAAGGTATACTCCTTATTTTAGAAATATTCTTCATTCGGATAGTATAAAATTATATAATAGAAGAAAACAAATTGCTATTGAAAGTCTAAAAACTTTTCATAGTGTTATATCATTTACCTCTAATTTATGGGCCGGTGTTAATAAAAAAGTTATATTGCTGCTATAGCTCATTACATTGACCACCTATAGATTATGCATAAAATGATTATTACATTCAGATGTGTAGAATATCGTCATAATGCCACTAATATATACATGATTTTAAAAGATATTATACAAGAATATGGTATGCAAGAAATGGTTCAAAATTTTACTTTTGATAATGCTAGTGTAAACAAAATTGTTATCGAAAAATTTATTAATGATTTGAACCATACATTTGGAAGTTTATTTTTTCATCAA